>JAFBJR010000179.1:2477926-2678625 GCA_016785285.1 Brachirus orientalis
TTTGCTTTTAAGCTTTTAGTTTAGATTCAGGTTTGTGATCATGGGCCAAATTCTGACAGTGGCCCACAAAACTGCATCATAATGCTTGAAATGACACTGAAGTCATAGGTAGCATTTGGACTTTGAGTGAAAATGTAGGTAAATCTCTTTTTTTTGTAGAATACATGTAAATTAATGTGCATATGTAAATATGGGTGGGTATTGATAAATGGACCACACCTCGCTTTTATATGATTTCAGCATATACAGTATGTATGAGGTGATGTTTTAGATCTTCTGTAGTGGTATAGCACACATAGCTAAACTCAGTTTTTCACTTAAACATTTTACATAACTGTAAGGAACTACTCCCACATAAATACAAACACGTGTAGCATGATTCTTAATATTTTCATTATATACACCAACCAGTGGCTGCTCAGGATTAGTGGTTCAGGTGTGTCAAAGTCTTGACTCTTTCTTGCTTTTAGTTTACATCCATATTGGTTTTTAAACAGTGTACTTCGATCACAGCTGCTCATTTTCATACTATTTTATTATATTGTTGATATAAGAAAATGTGTAGATGACTGAATTTTATTGGGTTGTTACAGTTACTTTATTTGATTTTTCTGCATTATTAAAAAAATGTCTTCAAGAGTTGCTGCTGAGTAGGAAGGATAAAAAAAACCATTAATTTCATCAACTTTGTAATTGCATTTTTATAATATTACACTATTCTGTGTGATATATCTTGAAATAAAGAAGGGACATATTTTTATACCGTCTTATTTGCTTTTCTTCTCGTAGAAATCCAGTCATTGCTCTTTCGTCTGTTGTCTGTTTGTGAGTGTGTGAGAATGTGTTGAAACAAGGACATCTTTCTTTTAGATTTATCTCCCCCTGGTGGTCAAAAAAGACGTTTGAGCAGCCACCTTGAGTTTACCATGAGCCTAGTCTTACTTAACCTACTGTTACTTTTCTCACAAATTATAGTGCTAACTTTCAGATTCATAACCCGCAGGCTGATGAGACAGCAAACTGATTGGACTGTGCCAGAGGCTGCACAGTTGTACCGATTTGAGGGAACAGAATGAATAAGGTGAGAGTTAAAGAAATCAAAGGCTATCTGCCTTTATATCAGTAATTTAACTACATGCAGCAATCATCTTACTGTATATCTCACCTCACACAAATGATGTGTGGTACATGATACAACTGAGAGTGGAAAGGCATCACAGTCATAATGTAAAAAGCTGTATATGAATGTGATTCCAGCACTTTCCAGTACACACAGCAGCAGAGCAGAGAAGTCAACACGAACATGAGGAGTCAAGTCAGGAATGTACCTTTACTTTTAAATACACTCAATAAACTGAAGTTACTGTAGACACTAACTGCTGAAGCTTTGTCGGTGGAATTCTTTCCCGTTGAACATTAAATAGCTTGTCTTTGAAATGTAATCAATTGAATATGGGTTGAAAAGGATTTGCAAATCATTGTATTCTGTTTTTATTCACGTTTTACACCACATCCCAACGTCAATCAGGGTTTGCAGCATTTCATCTCTGTGTCTGCATTTTCTGGTTTTTTTTTTTTTTGTTTTTTGTTTTTTTCTTTTTTTCCATCTGGTCACATCTGAGCAAACATTTGCTTCTGGTTGATGATGAAATGATGAAAACCTGAATGCATCGCACTGAACTTTGTACATCCCAGGCAGTTATTTCAAGCAATCAAGTAAGATTTTAAAAGAAATTTCCACATGAAGACTGTGCATGTATGGCTGTGACTAAAAAATAAAAACAATAAAAAAACTAGAAACACATTTGATTTCACATAAAGACCTGACCCTCAGGCGTCCAGTGCTTGCTTGGCAGTAATACTGGAAAGTGCACTGCTGAAGATCACAACTAATAAAGGAGAATTGATAAGTGTTTGATATTTTTGCATTTCTGTTATAATAGTTTCGGTAGCTGAATCTGGTCAGATAACAGCTCATAAGCATTGGCTCACATCTGGAGTTTTTGATGAAGATAACCGGATTTTCTTTGTGAGGTTACTGCGGGCGTCCTGTCCAGCCAGGAAGTAAAGGATGGGGTCCACGCAGCTGTTGGCACTGGCCAAAGGTCGGGTAACCTTGTAGGCAATACTGGAAGCCTCCAACAGACCACAGCTGATCTGATGAACATGCAAAAAAGGACATACTGAGCTTTTGGAGCTGTTATAGCACATTTGGTGTACAAAAAAGAGTGCTTGGCCTCACCTGTGCTGGATTGACCTGCCTCAGGTATCTGAAAGAGTAGTAAAGACTCCTGGTGAGGTGGAAGGGGAGGAAGCAGAGCATGAACATGGCCAGCACGATGATGATCATCTTCACTGACTTCTGCTTGGATCGTTGAGCTGCCAGGCCTCCCCTCTCTCCTTCAGCACCCCCGTCAGACCCCCCGCTTGGCTCTAGAAGCTTCCGCATCATGAGGCCATAGCACACCATCACCACCATGAATGGCAGGGCAAACATGAGCACTGACACAACTGAGCTGTACACTAGGAAGTCGTCAAAGAGTTCCGGGCTGGTGGTGTCATAGCAGGTCCGCGAAGATTGGTTGTGTTTCTTACTGACCCAAGAAAGGAGGTGAAATGTAAACACATTAGCAGACTGAATGTCCAAACAGGTGTACCACCAAGGAAGCCTAACGATGAATTATTTCTTATAATTGTTGTGCCACAAAAAAAATCTGCAGTCTACAATTTTACACAATTAGAGATGCAGTACCTTCAGGGATCTCAAGTAAGTAAGATTTTACAATTCACCTAGTCCTTGAGAAGTAGAGAACAGGAGCCTGGCAGAGTAAAACAGTGGCCCACACACCCACAGACACCAGCCGAGCACGACGAGCGCTGATCCAATACAGGGAGTGAACTGGATAACAGATGCCAATGAAGCGATGGAGGCTGATACAGCTCAGGAAGAGTATGGAACCTACCAGTCAGATTAATATGTAGTTATCATTAAAATTGTGAGTTTTCATTTTGTATGGGTCTGTATTATTAAGAAACTGTACCATATAAGTTGGCATAGAACAAGAAACGTATAATCTTGCAGACTGGTTCAGTGAAGGGCCAGTCGTTCTCATCGGCATAGTAATAGACCAGGAAAGGCAGCGTGAAGACATAGAGGGTGTCACACATTGTCAGGTTGAACATGTAGATAGTAGATGGCGTCCAATGCTTTGTGCAGAAGACAATCACATACAGTGCTGTGGTGTTCAGTGCCAGGCCGATCACAAAGACCAGGGCATAGCTGACAGGAAGGAGAATGTATTTAAATTCTTCATTAAAATGACAATAGAAGGCACTGTAATTCGTTTGAATAGTGCTGTTGTCAAAGGTGGCCATCACGGAAGGGGGAACACCTGAGGTAAAGACAAGGACAAAGATGGGGGAAAAGTTATAAAATAAGTTAAATGACAAACAGATAAATGCATATTTTGTTCCATGTCCAGTCTTATTTGAAGCATTTTATCCTAAACATGACAAATTAGCAAAAACAATAAGGAGGTCATTACCCATTTAGAAATAGAGAGTGGAAACACAAAGAAAACTAAATGATGGCAAGAAAGTGACATCAGTTTAGACTGGCTTTAATTTGACAAGCCTCTACAGCACAGTCCAGGCTAAGTTATGGTGTGCTCAAGAAGAAATGCTTAAGCTGATGTCAATTTATAGTCACAAATATTTTTCTTTATTGTGCATTTCACATTTTTCCAAAGCTGACCTTTAATTGCTTTTTTTCTTTGTCAGAGGGTGATTAAGTAAATGAGAGAGCAATTGTGAGAGAAGAGATAATATTTGAAGTGCCATATTAAATCAAATTAATTATAATAGGTTTTCCAAAACCTCTTTTCTGACTGAATACATAAATCAATGTGTATTTATGTTTTATGTCTTTGTGTTTTATGTCTATGTGTTATATGTATATTTAACTATTCTACCACACAGACCCAGCGGGTTTACAAAGTGACTCTTGACACCTCTTTGTACATATTGGAATGGCCAGTTCTTTTCAATGGCCCCTTTGTTGACACGTAGAAAAACAACACTCATTTTGCATTAAGTTTTTTAAAGTCTTACGGCTATAAGAGAGAGAGGGAGGGAGAGAGAGGAACATTTCCTTACTTAAACAAGTTCCCAAAACAATCCTTTCCTTTTGTTTTTCCTTAATACATTGCCATTCACTTTAACCTAACTACTGTACGCTTTTCTGTCTATTTGTCAACACAAAAATGTAATTTCACACAATTTATGTCATCGAATCTTCACCCTCACATGAAACTTGCTTGTTTCTCAGTTTACAGATGAGTCAGTCGTAACCGATCAATTTCTCTCTCCCTTTTATGACACAAACTTCTCCTGATCAAAAACATTGCCCCTCACTTCCTTTCTTTTCCCTCCACCTTCTAACAGCTATAGATTAAAGTCAAATGCTAACACACCTCAGGGGGGTGGGGTATTTTCCATACCTGCAATATAGTATGCATGTCATACACCACGGTATACTACTGACTCTTCAGCAGTAAAATAACTACTTTTTTGTTAATTAAATCTTCACTCAATATCCCAATATAAACAAACAAACAAATAAATATGTAAACTCACCCCTTGCCTCACAAAGACAGAACTTCAGAAATTACTCACATGAATGATAACACCACTCTGAGATTGGGCTGCGCTGATCATCCCATGCAATGTGTTGTAACTCTTGAGTACATACTGTATGTGAAGATTAATGTTTGCATACCTAAATTTTTAAAATGAGTGGAACACACATGGAGGTGTGTCTCTATTGGACAAGCTAAGGCCTGTGCACTGTGACTGTGCAGATGAGCCTGAGGCTGAAATGTTTAACTGTAGTCAAATGGACTATGACTAAAACAAGGCTCCCTATATCTTACACTATTCAAACATCCGGTAGTTTGCAAACTATTCAAACACAAAGGAAAGATGCCATTGTGCACTGTCACTGTGTAAAGCTTTTAAATGTTTTCTTTTAACCTCCCCACTTATCAAAAATTACTTTTATTTTCATTTGCATTAAAGCCGTTCATATGGAAGGTGCATGAACAGTTATTTATGCACTACTTTGAACACCAGGCGGTTTATGCTGAATTTAGTGTAAGCACTTCACTGTATGCATTACTTACCTCTGTGCGGCCCAAAAAACCGTCCTATCCTTAACCCAAATCATGAGAGAAATGATCGATCATAAACACTCTGGCTTGTTCCTGAACAAACACAACATGATCCAACAGTGACAGCCATTATCTTCTGTGCCACTGGTCAAATTTTAGAGATGTACCTGATGAAGTGTGGGAGTGTGTGCATGTGTTTAAATGTGTATTTATGTTACTTTAAAGTGTTATACTGAGAGGCGAGGTGGGAGAGGGAGAGTACTTAATGTCTTACCTGCTCCAGAAACTCAGTATTAATCATTACACAGTCCTTAACCTTAACCTTGGCTTCAGCACGTAGGAGGCATGAAGGAAAATACAAATGCCCTTCAATCCTATCTATCTATCTATCTATCTATCTATCTATCTATCTATCTATCTATCTATCTATCTATCTATCTATCTATCTATCTATCTATCTACAGTATCTGTTTTTAAGCACACAGCTGTATTTTTTGTACAACAATCCTGTACCAGCAGACACACTAAATAAAGTGCCTATTAAGCTTGCAATAAAATCAGTAGTTGTTTCATTATAAAATGTTTATTTTATTAATAATCTCTGGTATTTTCATAATTCCATGACCACAGTTCATATATATAGAGTATATGAGTGTTTTAACATAATATAATTTATAACATTGCCAAAACATTGCGTGTTCTCGTTTGCATGTTCTCGTTTGTTATTGTTTCACGTGTCTTTTTCTTCCTGCTCGCCCTGCTCCCTGATCGACTTTTCTTAAATCGACTGCGTTGTCTTGTTGCTATGCAGGTCTGTAGGACGCAGCGGAGGAGCAGGGAGTCCTTCGTGCATTCGTGCATCAAAATCACATTTCCATATTGTTTCCCGCGCTTCCTGGTTTGTTGTTTTAAACGTCTCATTGAGATTACTGTCGACAGAGCAGGAGAAAGAGAATGTACTTCTGTGCCTCATTGACATGCGTACATACTATACGGTCTTGCCCGGACCAATATGGCGCAGACAGCGCCATATTTCTGGATCGCTGTGCCTGAGCGCTCATCGTGGCATCTACATATGTTCAAATTCAAGTATTTCTATTTGTATGTTTGTTTACAACTGCTGCTTTATTGGTATTTTGTGATACTTTAACAGCAATTTATTCCATGGAATTAATTCACATTATAAAGACGCAAATGCAGGGATCTATGTTAACGAAAATGTATGAAACAATTTAAAGTTATAGGTTCCGTGTGTCACAGCCGGGTTTAACTGCAGAAATGAAGTCACAAGTATGTTTGTATAATGTGTGGTTCAGTTGTAGTCTCACAAGTCTCGCAACTTTATTTCTAGAGGACATTTAAAAACAACCAGAGTGGACAAAGTAAAAAGCACAACAACAAGGTATAAAACATAAAAACATTAAAGTAAAATAGTAAAATAATAATTTAAAGTCAGAATTCCTAACTTGAAAAACGGGGTAACCTCATCATCACTGACATAGGATTCCAAGATGGCTGTCACCCATACAGACACTGCTATTTTTGCTGTTAATGGCACTTCCATCTTATGTGTTTCACAGTAAATCAGTATTGTTCCATTTTTATCCATGGACATGTTGCCACACTGTGTGTGCAAAAAAATGTATCTTCTTTCTGGAATGCAGTCAACCCAGAAGGGACTTTAAAAGGTACATTAGGCAAGGGCCAGTGTGAAGTGTAAGTGCCACTTTATTAGGTGTCATGTGTAACTAGTTCAGATTACCAGCCACATTGTTTAAATCTGATTCAAATTGGATTCATTACGGATCAGATTTGACAGTTCACATTCATAAATATACAAGTGTCTTGCGTCTGAACACAACTGCTCTCTGAAGCGGCTTGCATGCTTTCTAATACCTTTCTGCATGTATCATCAATAAGAGAAAATTGTGAGATCACTCTGTCCTGAAGTGGGAAATAAGTTTGTACCTTTATTGATTCATCATAATGAATTATTGATAGGGCATATCACCCTAATGCCCTAATGGACAAAGACGCACACTAAAGTACCTTCGAGAGTGGTAAAAGCTTGAGTAAGCGCGCTACTGGCTGCCTACTGCCACGACATGACAGTGTCCCACAGGGTGTCCTTAGAGGAAATGATATTCAGTGCTGCAAAGAAAATGCTGATCTTGGTGATAGAAATTATTAAACAATAATGTGTGGAGGTCCATATAGAGGTCCACATAAAATGTTGTCCCCAAGGCCTTCTGCCTTAGGCCCCAGTTTGCACTTTGGACATGCCTGCCTCCCTGGTGCGCAGTAGGTACCCTTTTATTTTTTTTGCCCCTGCCCTTCCAAATGTCTGTGCACGCCACTATTGATTCTACATTGGGGCAACTCTGAACAAGAAGCTATTACAGCAAAATTGTGGGTGAGATTTTCTTCCAGAGGATGACACTCTTCTCTGCCGTTGCTTGATTTTTCCACGTTGGCAGTGCAGGTCAGAGATAAGTGCTCAGTGCATCTGTAAAGGCAAAAATGACATGGACTCAAATTGATTTGAAAATTGGAAATGGCCATCAGATTTATGTGCCTTCACAGCCCTGTAAAATCTCAGAATAAATAAATCTGAGTCACATCACCGGGGAAGAAAATATTTTGTTTTGAGTCACGTAACCCTGGTAATCTGAACACAGTCGCTGTCTAGACGCTGCACCTGATTTAAGCACAGGTGCTGTACTGTTCATTACCACGTGATGGCGTCGTTTGGCTTCGCTGCGAAGGGGATCTCCATTCACCCCCCCCCTTCCCCCCTCCATCTCTTTACCCCTTCCTTTTTTTCCCCCCCGCCTGTCTGTTCCACAACACAGTACAGTACACACCAACACCAGCACGAGTGTATGCGCTCAGTCGCTGCTCTCAGCTCCAGCCTCCGCTCTCCATAAACCAGCCATTTATCATCAATCATGGCCGCCGGAGTACAAATCTAACTCCCGTCTTCTTCCCTCCCTGTCGTCAGGAGGAGGAGGGGAGGAACATTCTTTTTTGGATTACTTGTGTCTGTTTGAGGATTAAAAAAAAAAAACAAGAAAAAAACAAACAAACAAACAAAGAAAATTAACAAAAACAAACACTTGTCTCACACTGCTTTTCTCTCCTCCTCGTGGAATTACAACACACATCTCGCAAAGGGAAAACACCATTCATGTCAAGCCTCCAAAATGCAGCCGCCGCCGAGGAAGGTGAGTGATTTTGTGATTTTTGTGGAGTCCGTTATGTTGAAGCCGCTGCTGACTGTGAGCACACAACGACAGTGGAGGAAAAAATACAGCGCGGTGACGTTAACGTGACAATGTTATGTGTTTTCTTAACTGAACGCACACGAAGCGTTTGATGCTTCAGGGAAATTAAAGGGGAGCAAAAAAAACACTCGCTAGCCAACATTAGCAGCGACTGCTAGCTGCGTTAGTTAGTAACCCAGTGACATGAATAATATGCAGCTGTCTAGCAACGCCAATAAGGTTAGCTCCAGTAAGACGCTAGGTGCACGAACATGACTGACTCTGACTGTTGTGGTTGTCTGATTAAATAATGCACCCAGTGATAACTTTAAACGGGTGAAATTCATTTACATGTTCACACTAACGTATGACATTACAGTTTATGTGTTTTGATTGTGGTGCAGCACGCGTGTTATTTTGCTCAAAGAATAAAAAAAAAGACTGAGGTTCGTCCACGCTGTGATGTTTGCTGTCTGCAGGAAAGACCTTCAGTGTTTCACAGTCCACGCATGGTCACATCAGAAGCTGAGCTAATACTAATACTAATAAACACACACACGCAGAGAGACAGCTATTCTTTTTAGGACACTGCATTGACTTCCATTCATTTGGAGAGCCTAAACAAAGCCTTACCCCTAACCTTAACCATTACCAGTTTATACCTAACCCTAATCTTAACCTAACCACAATTCAAATCTTTGCACTAAACTTAACCAGTTCCTCAGAAATTAGGTTTTTCTTCATTAATGCCAGGTTTTGGTCTCCATGAAGACTACTGGTCCTGATAAGGTTAGTGTTTTTGCCCGATAAGGTCCTGAAGAGGTAACACATATGAACACTATGAGCACACACTCTTTCTCATTTGTGTGTGTTGCTGTGAGTGAGTCAGTGTGTGTTGTCCTGAAATAGATGCATGAGAGCCAATTACCCTGCTGTGAACCTCTGCACAGTTTTCTCTTAATTACCACATATTCCCCCAGTGCCATTTATGCTCTGAGTCCCCCCCCCCACAAAGACTGTCCTTGAACATATCATATCACATCTCTAAAACACACGTGCACACTACGAACTGGTCTTTTCTTCATAAAAGCTGTTGACGCCCCTATGATTGTCTTTGCTCGTATGATCACACGCACCACTATTTAAGTTACATTCATTTTGTCATATCTTGTTTGTCAACTGTCAGCATCTTTCCCATATAGTTTGACTCTGATATTTTACCCCCTGCCATTGTGGCTGACATACTGAGTGCAGAGCCCACAGGAAAACACCCAGAGTGTGTCAATACTTGGCTGTTACAGCTCCCTAAAGGTCCAGTCTATGTGTAAAATAAGTGGTTATAAGGGTTTAATTTGCGAAAATTGAATATATTACTCTTAAATATGACTGTATCATCACAGCTTACAAAAAAAAAAAAACAAGTTGGTTTTCATAGCTGTAGAATAAACCTTTTTTTATGTAATTTTGGGCTTGCTTTACAAAAGCTGCCATATTTTGCTGAAATACAACATACAGCAGCCTAAATGTGGACGTCCGTTTTGTGCTGTGAAGAAGGTTAGCTCCTCCCACAAGAATGTGATGTGTAATTTCATGCATGCAATGAGGAAGATGGAGGAGATGACAGAGAGAGAGTGGAGAGAATTGTGAATGTGCCTACTGTTTACGTCCTCTCAGGTATGCTAAGGTCACTATTATGGCTGGAAAATGAATCGTTTTTTAAATCAAAATCTGCCTTTGAAACAACGTAATTAGTGAATTGCAAAATCTGCAATTCATTCAATTTTTGTTTGTTCTATGCAATTTAAAAATGGAATAAATCCATGGGCTGCAACCATGGGTGTTTCTCAAACCTGGAAATCATGATGTCTTGTTTTGTCCACAAACCAAAATGATTCGGTTTAAAGGACTGCTTTGTTACATGAAGCAAAGAAATCAGATAATATTCAAATTTAAGAAGGTGGATAATCTGATAACATGTTGTAATTCTTTAAAAAAACACTCAAACCAATTATGAAAATAGTTTAATTTAGTAATCAGTTTATTGAGTAATTGTTTTAGCCCTAGCATACAAATGATAATTTATATTCTAAAGTTCCTATTATATTTTAATGTTATGTCATATTTTTAACTTTGAGTTCCTTTTAGGAAGTATCATGGAGATGCTGTCACAATTTCAATCTACAGTATAACACAGCGAATATCAAACTGATCCTTAACTTTAAAAAATTTACATCAAACTTCACATCGGAATCACGATATCCATCAGAGAAAAAAAAAGTAAGTAAAAGCAAGTAAAGTAAAAGTAAGTACAATTTTTGTTCCAAATTGTCTATGACAAGTTAGTTTTTAAGGTTTGTAATTTGCTTCTGCAATAAAAAAGTACATTTTTCTCTTACTCTTCTTCTATTTTAAACATTACTAGTGACAGAATTTGGCCGTATTTCTGGGAAATTATATTGTTTCTAGCACATTTACATATCACTTATTAAACATTAAAAAGCCAAAGAAATACCAGATATAATCTGTCTATAAGAAGGGGGAGAGACACCTGTTCTTTCTTTGGCGACTTTAGTCCTTCAACGTAAGCAGCAGACTGCAGAAGGCCCAGTTCCAGACGGTGTTGGGGGTGGAGTCAAACCTGGGGAGCAGAACAAGCTTAATAACCTTGTGAGGACGGCCAACTCAGTGTATATCCACGAGCTGGACAGTTTGGAGGTGATGGTGGAGAGGAGGACAAGATTACAAAATCTTAGATAGCACTTCCACCCCATACACACCCATTTCTATTTATTTCTATGTATTTATTTATTATCTGTTACTCTCTATTCATTATTCCATCTATTATTTCTCTGCTGAGTAATTTCTTCCCTTGGGGGATGTAATAAAGTGATACAGATACAAAAACGACTCTATTGTTATAGAGTAGATATTTTGTTAAAAGACTTTTTGCTGCATTTACAGTGCAGACAGTGTCACTGTCCCGTGAGACATTTTTCCGAAAAAAAAACCTACTCAAGAGCTTAGAAAAACAAATTTATCAAATAGTTGTTGATTAATTTAGTAACCAAATAATAATACATTTATCACTGTAGCCCTAATGTAAAATCTATTTTTCTTCTTTATAATCTGCCTTCAGAGAGGACAGAGAGAGCATCACGCGTGTACAGTGTACCGCAGCATGAAAACCGAGCAATAAAAAGCTTCGTAACCCTTTATGATTAGCTTTATGATGTTACCTCGATGTGGATACAGTAGTAATGAAGCATTGCCTCAGCTTAATTGAGGCTGTATCTTGTGACAGGCACAGGTTTCTCACCAGCTGATCAGATATCACTACCCAAGGTAACATAATTCTAATGTACTGAATTTCTCTTAAACCTGTCCTCCAATAAAATTATTCCCGTCACCTTTTTTTTCCCCCTGTCACCGTCTGTCTCCAATTCTCAGTCTTGCTATCCTCTTTTCTCCCCCATCTGAAGCCAATCACACTTAATATTCTTCCCTCTTCTCTCACTCACAAGTTCCTCTTGTCACGTATTCTCATTTTGTCTCCCCGTCTCCTTCTCACCCACTTTTTCTCTTCCCCTTCCCCACCTCTCTTCCTGTGTTTTCCTGTCATTGATGGGAGGTGAAATCATGTGAAGTTATTTTGCCCAGCTAATGTAATGAGCCACTCCCTCCTTATCTTCAGAGACATGCTACATGAAAGGAAGCTGCTCTGCACTGTTTGTGTGTGCGCGTGTACATGTTGTGTTGCTGATTGTTTTGTTTGAACAGAACAGTCATGAATTTGCCCACTGTTTCTTTGGAGAATAGCCGATGGAATTCACCCACCCAACAATAAACAATGACCTTAACAGTGACACTGTGTGTGTGTGTTTGCTGGAGGGGTGTTTGTGTGTTTGTGTGTTGATGGTGAGCTCTTTGTTTCCACAGTGTGAATGAGTGCAGTCTATATCCTCCTGCTTTGATCACCAACAGTAATCAGTGTATGAATTGACAAAATTTGCATCACATAAATTACAAAAAGATGTTGAGGGATTACTGATGGAATTGTGCGTATGTACTGTATGTTGCTTAAGCTGAGCACAGTCAGGTTTTGATTACCAGCCCATTGTTTCTACGTTAAATGAATGTGTAACAATTTTTAAAACTAAAAAAAAAACCAAACAAACAAATTGCTATCTCCAGCTCCTTAAGGCTTCCTGGGTCTCATTATTTTGTATAATTTAAAATGTAATGTAATGAAATGAAGATTATTTTTACAGTCTACTAAGAATCCAAGGTTAATGTTTTTTACAGTCTTACATATTAAGGAAAGTTAATTGTTAGGTGGGTAAACATAGTACTACATTTGCTACACTAGAGAGCAGAGACTCCCATTATTCTTTGAATTCTTCTATGACCAGGAAAGGAAAATGTTAATTTTAACAAAAATCACAGATTATATCAAGGTTCATATCTTGTTATGTGATGGGTTGGTGACCTGTCCTGTACATGTCTCTCTCCCAATGTCAGCCTAATACTGGCTCCCTCAGAGGATAAGGGGTGTGAAATTGAAATAATATTTCAATGTGCAGATGATTTCTTGCAGTGTTGAGCTTTCTATAGGTGAGTATGAGCCAGGAGATGAACATGTTTGCGGAGCAGATGGATATGTGTCAAACTACACCTGATGTTTGTTTTTGTTTTTTCCTCTAGGTCAAAGTGACACAGGAGCTGAAAAACACACATACAGAGCAGATGACAAGACTGCACTTAAAACACCAGACCGAATGTGACCTGCTGGAAGACATGAGGTACAAACAGGGCCTTAATTACTCACTGGTAGACAGTAGAAACGGTTCAGTACTGCTTATTGTGTGTGTCTCTGATATGATACTGATATCACAACATAGAATGTTTTACTAATACTAATTTACTACTTTACTTCTTTACTAAAACTGTCATCGGTCTGATGTAGTCTTTCAGTGAAGCATTGTGTTAGCACATGGAGTACACACAGGTCATGAGTCCTTGCTGTAATCAGATGATGTACACACCAAGGCATTCCGTGCATTTCACACTCATTTTTTTTGCTACACCAATGTGGCCTCACATTGCTGCAACTGGCAGAGTTTTGTCTCCCCACTCCAGCTTGCACCTTTAAAAAAAAATATCAATTTTAGTCATTGCCTGGCTTATACAGGTTTCCTGCCTTGCACTCCCTGTTTGGATTAGCATGCTGCTTGGCCATTCCAAGTAGCATCTGAAGATTAGAGCCATCAGCCATCTAACTGTATTTCCGTTTGTTACAATAAATTGTTTAATTATGATGAGAGTGTTCCTGACTGAACCTCTTTTAAACAACTTGGTTATTAATAAGACATTTGTGCTAATGCATTTACCACCCAGCCGTAACCAGCCATTTCTAAAGCATAATGCAGCATTTGTCTTTGTAGTCCTCACTTGTTTCCTTGCCACATGACTGTGGTGGCAGGCATCTCTCATTAAAAGCATGTTGCCTGTATTAGCAGAAGGATTTACATCATAGCGTTTTGCAAATCACAGCAGATTTTTCTTTTTTTCTTTTTGTGATATCTGACTCGGTGATTTTGGCCAGTATTGAACCATTGCAACTACAGAATATTGTAACAGTTCATAGGGCTTTGTGATATACTATAATTCCTAGCGCATGTTATCATGTCATGATATCATTTCATGAGTGCTGTGGCAAAAACCTGTTGTACCAAGGTTTGTTTTGAGCACCCAACTGTTCTTCTGTGACTCTCATCTAGGACTGCAACTAACCATTTATTTCATAATAGATTAATCCTATTATTCTGTTTAATTATTTTCTTTTTTTTATATGGAGCAAAGAAATCAGAAAATATTCAAATTTAAGAAGCTGAAAAACCAAGGTGCTTGTTTTGATTTTTTTTAAAAAAGCAAATTGATTATTTTGGAATTGATAAATAATTAACTAACTGTTGTAGTCCTACTCTCTCCATGTTCTTACAATAAATAGTAGCAGAGGTTAGTAATGTATGACTTTTTTTTAAGAATCTGGTCTGTAGACTCTTTTTTAGGTACAAGCTCCTGATTTTGTCCTGGTTGGTTTATGTCTCTCTCTTGTTTGAAATTCCTATGTTCTGTGTCATGTTCAGTCTCTACCATGTTTGTTTGTGTTGCTTTCATGCCAATGTCCTGTCTGCATCTGAGCCATGATTAAGAATGTAAAGCACCATCCCAGTGACTAAAAGAATGACACAAGAAGACATGAAAATACACAAAAGACAACAACAATGTAAAACCATTCCTAGTTGTCTATACTATACTATATATTGTGATATTCCACAGCCATACTTGTACTGACACAATACTCTGCTCAACTGCCAGATGATTTGAACTCTTGTCATTATTGGTGACTGCATGCATTATTCAGTTGTTTGAGAAAGATAAAGGGTTGGAAAAATGACAAAGGAATTTCCTGCTGCCATCTTCATGCTCTACTACTGTTTTGCTCTATTTTTCCTTTCTTTCCAGTTTTTGAAATTCTCCCTCCCTTTCATTTATTTAATTCTTGTTTGCACTGACTTCTATTATCTATTTGTTCAACTCTCTATCTCTTCATTTTCTCTGTTGACTAAACATTGATTATGTATGACAGCAAACTCTCTGATATTCTCTGCTTCCCTCACTGCCCTTCTCCCCACATCACCTCACTTTCATGCTTTCTCTGCTTCATCTCTAATGGTGATGTCTCTCTCTTTCTCACTCTCTCACACATGAGGGCAGTTCCAGCTGTTGGAGAACAGACTACATTGTTGCTGCTTGGTTTTGGAAAGTGAACAAGGCCCTGGTTTCACTTGTGGGACAGGCAGGGAGCCAGTAAAACATATGCAACCACAATGTGTTATTTCTTGTAGTTGGTGTCAGATGGCTTTACACACCACAGTGTAAAGATTTCCAAATTGTGTTAGTCATGCTCAAGGTTGGAAGATTCTTCCTCCAGTGATCCACTAATCTCTAATCAATTCTGATGACTAATTTTCATAGTGGGGAAAAAAGAAAATCTGGAGCAGTATGTTGATCAGTGCAGTGATCAGGGAGTCCTTTTTGATTTGGAGGTTGGTGTCACACAGTTGATGATTATTGTGCATTGTATGCAACTAAAAAAAAACTGGAATACATATTCAGGGAAAAAGACCAAGGATCAATTGCTTAGTCAGGAAGTGAAAATAAATAAAGGAGGCTGTAGCTGCTGAAAGACGGCAAAAAATAAATTTGCCATCCGCCCAATCCTAGTACTTAGTATGAAACAGACAAGGCAACTGAACTGGAACTGCAAAGTGGAAATGTTATTGCATTAATATTTCAGAAGTAGATGTTGTGTTACCTCAAACTTATTGCATTTGTTTTGAATTATAATTCAAAAAGTGATCAAATAAATCTAAAACTCAAGTTCACTAAATTACTTTGGGTTTATCCATTTGATTCCCTCTCCAAATGCAACTGGCATTTTCGTTGTGAATTACAAACCTGTCCCAAACCAGCATCAACATCCAGAGCTGATGTGTCTATGTAAATGGCTAAATTTGGCCAAAGTACTTGGTCTTTTTACTTCATTATAAGCTTTATCTCATAGCATTGCAGTGTGTTCAAATACTCAATATTTGAGTGAAAAGCAGCAAAGAATCTGCCCTTTAATGCCTTGTGGTGATCATGCAGTGAGAAAACATGACCACCCCCCTCTGTCCCTGTCACTGTCTGTGACTCATGTTGCTTATTCTGTTGTCACTGATCTCAGTCTGTGTTCTGTAAACCATTGATCCCGGCTGTTTTCTCATGTTTGATCATTCCTCTCGCTTTGCTTTTCAACCTATTGCTCCTTTTTGTCTTCATCACACTTACCCACATCACACACACACACAAGCACAGACAAACACACATGTAGCATACACTTAATGTCCAGTCTCAAGTTCTGAAGTGTTTCCTGTCAGACACATACTCATCTGTAAGCCGGGGCAATTGCTGTCTCTTTGGCTCTTTCATGCACAGCTGATGCTGACACTGCTTTTTGACTCATGCACCACACATGTCTAAACCTACAAACATACACATACACAGTGCGTCAGGAGGGCAGAGTACTGGAGTGGAATGAGACACAAAGAGTAGTAAAACAGTTTAAAAATCTGAGGGGATAAAACCTAAGAGAAATGGAAGAGAATTAGGCAAGGGAGACACAAAAATGTTGATGGAGGCGATAGGAGATTGTTAGGTTAATCTGAAATTCAAAAAATAAATAGAAATAGACTGTGGACAGAAAAAATCTAGGTTCCGAGATCCCTTTGTCACATGACACATGGTTTGTCTTGCATCAAACATATCACCTCCTGCAGCGAGTGACACACAAATGTTACCATCGTTTAGCTGCTCTTGCAACACCTGAAGCGGAACAGCTGAACCTTTTTCATTCCATGCTGTTGTGGGAAACACACAGTGCAGAACAAACATGCACAGTGGGTGTGAAATATTTCTAGCTAGCAATTGTGCATGTTTATGTATGAAGTCTCCAGCAGAGTGTAACCAGGGTAGCACGAAAGGCCTAGGCATGTCCAACAATTGCAGAGAGGATCTGTGTTTTTGTGTCATTGTGTGTATATGTGTGTACTGGACTGGTGTTGACTTGAATGTTCTTGGGGCCCTTACATACAAAAGATAACCAGAGTACTACGATACAGACCCAGGAAAAGCTTATTATGGGCATGTGAATGGATGTGCCGTAGACCCAGCATATATTTTTGCACGTGTCCTATGACAGACAAGAGATCCAGGGATTAAAGTATAAATTTCTCTCTTGCCCTCTGTATATGCATGCAAATGTGTTTGTCTTTTAAGTTGTGAATTTGTCACCACCCATTATATTTTTAACCACTGATTTTCAAGTTACATTATACAGTATCTTTTATAACCCATCATACAGGTTAGGATCTCATTTATCCTGAAAAGACTTGTGGTCACATCCTCCTCAGTGACCATGTCACCTGGTTTTGTGGCTTAGTTGTCTAATAAACAGGACATCCTCACTATAAATCCCAGCAATGCCTATTTTTTTTAGGCTAATATTCTAATAAGATGTGAGTAATAGTGTTTGGAAGTGATTCATGACTCTTCAAACTACTTTCCATATTAAGTATGGTTCCAAAAATAGGCATTTCATCAATGTAAAAGCCACTTACTTGTCACTGAGCCCTCTCAATGAATGAAATTCAGATTTCATGTGAACCTTGGTGTAGAACTGTTTTGCTGGCAACTCCAGGTAAATAAGAGTATGTTAAGGTTAGTTAACGGTAAAGTTTGTAATAATATTTTATATACTTTAAATTTGGCAATTTAAAACTGTAGGTAAAATGTGTCTTCAATATTGTTGGATGAAGTTTAATATTGTACAGGTCACTGGAAGTGATCAACAACATCAAGTTAATGCACACTAGAATTTAGATTTCCCCAAGGACCATTTGATGTTTGAGCTTGCAACCTTCAGATTTTTAAACTGACATGCTGCTTACTGCACTAACGTGGCCTGTTTTGAGGACCTTACAAAACAGGGTCACATTTTTTGGACCGCAGTTGATATGCTAATTTAATTATGACAAATAGGCAGGTAGTAGCTTGACTTCAAATCACATTATCTGGGTGAGTTACTTTAATTGCAGTGCAATTACATTGTTTTATTTTTCAGTTTATCAGAAATGTAAACTAACACTGGAAACTTTACCACAAAAGAATGATTGTGCTTTAGTTTGTGTAGCTTGGGATTTCCACCTGGCTTATATAATAATTGTTTAAAACATTGTTTTAATCACTTTTTTAAATCACAATTTCTGATCAAGAGGAAAAAATAACTTCCATAACTTGACACACAGCAAGCTCAAATGCACAAGATATACAGTAGGTGACAAAGAAACTATTCCAACAGTAACAGAACCAGGTTGCACTTGGTCGAGTATCTCTCCACTAGTGGCACGAATGCCATCAAGTGATATCTGGACCAATATTCTCCCTTCTCCAGCCTCTTATTCTATCACTCATCTCTTCATTTTTTGTGCTGTTTTTGCCATGACATCCACTCAAAGAATAGCTCCATCTGTGTAACTTTGTCAGTGTGTTTGATTCCTCGATCGAGCAAGGGCTGGGTGGCCTGTGATGTATGCTGTGAAGTAAAATGGCATAGTTCTTTTTGTGGCATGGACCAGAAGTTATGTGCATCTTGCCAATTCAGGTGATGCAGGTATGCTCAGGCTTCAACAGAGGTGCCCTTCACCCTGTTGTAAATTGATGTACCATCAAAATAATAACATTGTAACATCTACATATAACATCTACATTGTATCATTCTAAGTAGCATCTATTTAGAAGATTACATAAACTTCTGGACAAATACTAAAGTCTGCCCCATGTGTGGCTTGAACTCACACCCTTCAGTTGTATGTAATTGATGTGATTCCTACTGTGCCAATGAGTCCTGTTGGAGGTAATGGAGGCTCTTCAATCTGGGGGTAGTCACGACTGGGAGATGGGTGTATATTATATTTTGACTGATATGCTCAAGGAGTTAAACCCTCAACACATGTCTGTTGAGATAGTTTGTCTCTATGCAAAATAATAAAAAAAAACAGTTCATATAACAGCTTTTACACAGAATGATGTCTTAGGGAAACATTTGACAAGAAGCTCTGCTCTATTTGTGAGGGCTGTAATTAGCATAGAGAGAATCGACAATAATTAAGCTGTCTACACTTGCACTGAGTGTTGTCGTCCTTTCTGTGTCTTTTTGTTGCTATTGTTTCCTGTTGTTTGAATGTAACTGCAATGTTGCTAAGTCTGTTTTGTGCTGTTCATTTTAATAGCTCAGTCAGGTGATTTAAGTTACAGCCACAAATTATATGCAATTTATACACACAGGATATATCTCAGTGCTACATGCATATTATTTGCTATAATTACAGATGATTTCAGTATAATAACATTCTCAAAAGAGAATGTCACTATGGCCCAGATCAGAACGGGTAAAATGTGCTTTTGCAATTTATGTGTAATATAAAGTCAGGTCTGAAGAGGGCCTTTGTCCATATTTACATGTGGAAGCACCTACCAGCCACAGTCGTCCATGTAAAAAATTCCATTCAAACCCAAACAATGGGAAAATGGTTTGGTCTCCCCCTCTCTTTACCTTAGCTAAATTTTCATAATTGAGGTGCTCTAATGCAGTGTAATGTTTCTGTAGAAATTGATTTGAAGGTTGGAAAGCTGGAAACAGCTTGTTTCTAGGCTTAATTGGTTCAAGAGCTTGTTTAGTAAACAGGACATTCTGGGTTCATATGCCAGCAATGCCCTTTTTTTGGCAATTTCAGTACAAAGTTGAGAAAAACAAAAGTACTGTACACCATGTTAACGGTGCCAGAAACAATGCTGATATCTCTAAAGAGAACTGTAGGGATAAATGGTATATCAAAGATATTTTATGGCCTAGCTAAATCCTAATCCAAACATCCAGCCTGCTTGAAATTAGATTGGGGTCTGTCAATTATCGCGAAGTAGCTTACAAATTTTACAAAACTTGTGTGCGTTTTGAAAATCTAACTCTAAATCATGTCGTGTGAAGGCTTATATGTAGCTTGGTTGTAATTTGAGGAGAGATTCAATATTCAATTTGAAGTGACACAAAAATACACAGGTAAATGCTTCTGCTTTTTGTGTGAGGTCATCACTCTGCTTCTTTGCTCATTCAGCACACACAGCCGTTATATTATTTTTTCATGTAATCATATAAAACATATCCTATGTGATGTTTTTGATTTTTCACATTCCTGGACTGTGATAAAAGCTTTTCAGGTTGTCAGGTGATGTTGAGAGGGCAAGAGGGCCAAATGCAGGGGCTTATGCATTTTGTTGGTGGTCCTGACACAATTAAATGTATTTGAAGTGACTGTTAGCCAAATAAAGAGACAGGAAGAAGACAATACTTTCTCTTTTGCATGATGATGCAGCCATGAATCCACTCCCAAGATGTATAGGGAACCTAAGCATGATTGATTGATAATTGATAATTAACTGTATATAGAGTAGATGTTTTGGGCTTTACCAGAGCAGGGCATAATACGGCCCAGGTCGAATTAGAAATTAGAAAATAAACGTAAATAACAGGGCTCTAGAGTGTGACATGCACCTAATAGAAACCTAAAAGTTTCCTGATCGATGCATGGGGACAGAATAAACATTGACATGTCATATCGTTTGTTCATTCATCTTCCTGCCCCGCAGCTCTCTCACTTACAAGAATCAGCTGATTTGTCTGCACCTTCTCTCCACAAACGCGTGCAGCTTATATCAAACTACAAGGCTAAGAACAGCATCAACATGATCTCCCTCACTGTTTATTATCTTATTATCTAAAGAGCGAAGCACTGTCACTCTTGCACGTAAACCCATTGTTTGAAAATTTGCGCTGCATCCGGTGTGACCGCAGCATTAGTGAGTGTGTGTGCGTAAGTGCGCAGGTGCGTACCACGCAGGTGGGATGGGGTTGTGTTGGTGGTGTCAGTAGTACAGTAGATTCATATTAATAATTTAATAATTTGCCTTGCCATTAATTTAGTTTATTGTGTGTTTGTATGCTGCCCTGATTACGCCAAAAACGTTACAGTTTACTCCTTTTTAAAAGAGATACAATGAATCTCGAAATTTAGCAAAATTTAGTTCAGTCCATTGGTCCGGCCCTCAACAATATTTTATGTTTCTCATGTGGCCACTTGGGGAAAATAATTGCCCACCCCTGGTCTTTACTATACTGTATGTCTCTTTACTCATCTTCTTCAAACACTTAAACTGCTCTTTGTCTCTTTGTAGGAGCTACAGTCTAAAGAAGGGTCAACTGGAAAGGGACTATGCACAGGTAAGACAAGCTTGACTCATGCTAAATATTTACTCTGGTCAATATTTAGAGAACTAATCGAAACTTGATATTTAAAAACTGAAACTGGAGAAAATGTGGATGAAGGAGGGGCAATGGGAAAACCCCCAGTCTAGTTGATTACTGATCTACTGAAGACTACCCATGTTGCAAAACATTGTTGCCTTTATATATATTTAGAAATTGAATAAGTAAATAAATTGAATAAATCTTAAGGACAGACATTCCTTATTTTGAATCACTGTCATCGTCCGTGTTAGTAATCCGGAACATGAATGGGAGCTTTGGTGTCTGCACAGTCTCGTCTGGCTTTGTCTGGCTCGTCTCTCTCTCTCTCTCTCATCCCAGGTATCCTTTTAGTATCCACATGCAAATGCTCTTTACTTTGAGTGCTTGTCTGTCTTTGTTCTCAGACATTTTATATCAGTCCAACAGAAGTAAGTTGCAGTCCCGTCTAAGTAAGATAAGATTTGATTGAGGAAAAAGCTTTTTTGTCTGTGCTGTTTTAAATGTTCGTCTGAATATTACATTATATACAGTACTTTGGTATCTTAAGGTAATGGAACTGAATTGCATTGAATTAAAATGATGCTAATGTGAATCACTGAAACACAGCATTAAAATTAATCGTCAATATTCAGAATTGGGGTGGACATTTCAGACACTTGTCATCACAACAGCAGTGAGTATGTGTGCATGACATTAGAAAAAAAAACATTATTGTGTTAGTCTGGCTAAAATTTAATTCTTGAAACATGTTTGCCTGACTGAAATTGTACTAAATTTGTTTCGTTTCTCACAGTCAGTCACACCCAGCTAATGAGTCAAGCTATTACTGCATGAATACTTTCAGTAGGGCAAAATCCTTCTGTAGCTGAAACAGTATAATGCAGCATCATGGGAGGATAAGACTGAAAAAAAAGGGAGAGGAGGATGGTGACTCTATCAGGAGCAGTGGTCCTCATGGAGGCAGAACCTAATTTCTGAACCTCTCGAAGGTTAGTATTAAGATGTGAAAGATGTGGTTAGGTTGAGGTTAGGGTTAGGCATTGCAGTAATTGGTAAGGTTAGAATTAAAGGTTTTAATTTGGCCACAAATTGTGGATCTGGTGCACTGGCCCAGGGGTCTAAATGTGTTCACCAATCCTGCACTTCATATTTTGATGTGCAGCATTTGTATGAAGTCTTATCACAAATTGTAAATATAAAATTCCCTGTGATTATGGATAGGTAATAGTTAGATGAGATGAATAAATAAATAGGTAAATAATCAAATTGTGCGAACAGGGGCCCAAATACAATGCTTTTATTGATAGTGAGAAAGAAAGACATATGAATGGCAATCAATGAAGTATCCTAACAAGTATAGCTTTGCAAATCTGTGTGCGTGTGCAAGCATGTGTATGTATATACAGTATGTGTGTATTTACATGTGGTTTGTGAGTTTCCTGTGGTCAACCTCTCTGGTTTCAGACAATCATTATCTCTCTCTCTCTCCAGTGTGTTTTGCTTTTTCTCTGTCTGTCACTATTCTCCCTCAGTCTTGTTCACTTAAGAAATAGAGGTTGCCTAGCAACAGCCCCCCCCCTCAGTAGGACGATGGATTCCCTCCTAATTGTAGGTGTGTGCAAATACATGTGTATATTAATGTGTGAGAACAGTGATTACTTTTATGGGTGAATGATGAATGGGGAAACCTATTTACTTTCAAATTCCAATCAGCAAATTTACTTTTTCTTCCCTTTGTTGTTATAATAGGGTCTTATTATCATGGCACATCTGCATTTGACTCTGGCCTCTCTTTCGCCACCCGACACTTGTAGTTGTGTTAGTGGACACATGCGGTTACTCCGGGAAAGTCATTGGCCCCCTCCTGATGACACTGACAGAAGAGAGAGAAAGTAAGGGAAAGGAGGAGCCGGAGGGGTCAGGGGCAGAAACAGACACAAGCATTTAACAAAACAAAGAAAGACAGCGGGAGTAAGAGCAGAGAGATGGTTAGAGGAAGATGGTAGAGTGATGAAGAAAGTGACAAAGCTGTCATTTAACCTTTGTCCCTTCACTGCATTAGCCCAGACATCCCATCTGTGAAGGAGTCACCCCACAATTACCAACTGTCACTCAAAAGCTTTCATGTGTTTCTGCATGTGTGCACGCCGCGCGCGCGTGTGTTTGTGTATCTATTTGTCCTGTATTCCTCTTTCAAAATCAACATTACTGAAATAGTTTTAGGCTGGGGTCACATTTAACTACTGCCCTAAAAAGGCCAGTCTGCTGTGGCTGTTGCCATTTGTCATGTCTTGCATGTAAAACAGCAGTAACTTTATGTTTTTCTCATGGTCTTTAAGTTCTTTAGCTAAATTGTAAATGCTTAGGTCCATCATCACCTCTCTTTATATTAGATGTATTACAGTTACAGTCAGGCAGTTATCTGCAATTCATCATATATGCACCTAATATGTGATCTACGCTGATTTTGAC
The DNA here is from genome assembly GCA_016785285.1 of Brachirus orientalis. NCBI lineage: Eukaryota > Metazoa > Chordata > Actinopteri > Pleuronectiformes > Soleidae > Brachirus > Brachirus orientalis. Next base: position 2,501,794 of record JAFBJR010000179.1, read on the forward strand.
AAGGTTGGTATGTGATAAAGCAGAGATAGCAGTGAGGAAAGTGGTAAATTCTGCCATGACTTTGCCCTTGACTTTACAACAGCGTACCCTGCAGATGTGAATGTCAAATTTGAACAGCTAAGAGTTGGCCTTAACATTAACAATAACTAGTTAATGCCTAACTCTAACCTTAATAAAAACAACAAATTTCATAATATTAGCCATAAACTTGACGAGTTCCTTTAGAAATGACATTCTGCCTCATCAGTACTGACAAATTCAATTTTTATGCCAGAAAAGGTCCTAAAGAGGTAATAAACACACACACACACACATGAGAGGCAGAGAGCTTCAGGGCAAAGAAGTGCAGACAGGAAGAGGGAGGAAAAATCAAGCATATTGATTTAGGAGGAGGTTGAGAAAGTAAGAGGTTTTGAAAAGGCAGATACACAAAGGAAAGGAAAAAAAAAATCAGAGAGGCAACAGAGAGGGAAATAGCTTGAGACAACATAAGTGAATGGGTGATTGAGTTGTTTATCTTTGCACTTAAAAGAGACTGCTATTTCTTTGTATTCTTGTTTGCATTATGACAATAAAGTTCTTCTCTGTTTATCAAGATAAATTTCTACTTAGCTGTTCCACTGCCTTAGCAGCTGAGATTACAGGGAGGTATAGATGGAAAGAGCGAAATTAATGGATGAATGGTTTATTTATTTACCACTGTTTATAAAATTAACAATGTCCTGATTTAATAAAGTTACTGAGCATTTATTTACTCCTAATATAACACATTTGTCTTAGATTAATCATCTGTTGTTGCTGTTTGGGAAAGTGAGACAAATTTTGATTCGAAAAATGTAGTTATGTCAATTCTGGACCAGTAAATGTCACGTCCCTTTGCCTTATCAATAATTTAAAAAATATTTACCATTTTCAGTGGTAAAAATAATTGCAGGCTGGTAGACTTTCAAACAATACTCAGTACTCAACAGCATAAAGTCACACACACGCATACACACACTGGTCTCCTCAGGATATCCTCCTGTCTGGGTTCCTACTTATGTAAAAAAAAAATTAAACTGGAAGCATGTGTGTGAATGTGAATATTTCACAAAGTTGTTGTTTCACAAGGAGCAGATCCGCCCTACCATGCTCAAGCAAAGCAGTTGCCATAGAAACATGCTGTTCAGGTGGCAGTAAGGTGATGACAGCAGAGAGGGGGATGAAAGAGAGAGAGAGAGAGACAGAGAGAGAGAGAGGGCAACAAAAAAGAGCATAAGATAGAGGGACTGACAGGTTACTTCAAAATGTTACTGGGAACTTTAAACTGTGGAAGGAAGAATTGCACCTCTTATTGAATGAGCTTATTGGAAGAAAAAGACGAGGGAGTCAGGTAGGATTAATGAGGATGAGAATGAAGGGCACTCTGTGCTAACAAACTTCCAACTATGATTACAAACTTCAACATGTGATTGGGAAATGTTATCTATGGAGGGCAGCGTTGCACCCATTAGTGCACAGCCTGCTGTAACTTATTGGAGGAACAAAAAGGAGTAAGGAGAGAAAATGAAAAACCACCAGACATCCTCCCAGGTTGGCTGAAAGCATCTCAGTGAAGCTATCACAATCAGTCACCCAGTGTGCTTCTCACACCATTCGGTCAATGCCAAGTTTAGCAGCCGTTGCTCTTTCTCAGATAGCAGGCCTGTCATCCCTTCATCAACGAGGCTTTAGGTTGTGTGTTGGCATTAAAACAAGGTTTTGAAGCCAGGATAAGGAGATGGTTTGTGTCTAGACTGATGGCTTTTAAAGATACAGTACTCCCATATATACAGTAAATCAAATACAGGGCCAGTTCACAATTTTTTTTTCCAAGTCTGCAATACCCATACACACTTACAGGTACATTCATGTTTGTACTGTATATGTACTCATGGTTGCAGGAATTGTATCTATTCAAGTTAGAGGTGACCCCTCTGGATACTATTCTAATGGTAAGCTATGTAAAAATGCATGAATTTAATGGGGGTGCAATTTGTAGTGTCGGATACAGTATGTCCAGAGGACATTGTTTTTTTTAAGTTGATAGTGTGTCTTAAGGAGTTTTAAGGAAGAAAACATTAAACAATTGCCTAATTATTTTCATTTGCCACACATTCTCCACATAAAAAAATCACACATAAATAATCCATGTTTACACCACAGGAAGGCTATTACATCCCTGGCACTTGTGTTGCAATTTTAATGTTGAATGTCATACAGTCACACTCAGACATTCTCACAGTCTTTCATCATAACCATACACACCCACTCCACCCTTCCCTAGAGAATGACAGAGAGAAGTCGGCTATTCTTGAAGCAAACATGTTTCCTCATGTACTGGACAGTGCACTTTCTGTGCCACTTTTTTCCTGTGTTGTCACTGGGGCTAATAAGGATATAAAAAAAACCCTGTTCTGTTTTAGTTAATTGGTAAATAGACTGACTTAGCTCATAACAAAATCAACATTTAACCTTGTTTTGAAGATTTGAGGTCTCGGTGGTCTTTTAAGTGTATTCATTAACATATTTTTAGTGTTATACTTATCAGTTATATGAAAATTATCATATTTCTATCATTATATATGTGTTGAAAATATTATTAGGGACAACAAGTGGATGCCAGTGTTTTGCTATTTTTGGAGCAATATAACAAAATAATTAAGAAGATAAGAGAGAAAAATGAAGGGAGAGAAAGTCAGCAAAAATGAACCAGAATTACCCTGTGCTGTGTTCCTAATTTCTTCATTTAATGACGACTTTGACAGCATGTGACACAAAGTAGCACTATCCTGTGCACTTAATTTGATATACTACAAAATCTGTGTTCAGGTTGTTGCCAGCTCACCCAACCTGAGACACTGTAGAGGTAATGGGGTGAGGTTTTTAAAATAATATTTCCTTCTGGAGGGTTTTGCTGTTGGCTGCCATCCTGCAGCCCCCCCCCCCGAGAAACAACCTTGTGGGTCAGCTGAATAGAACCAAAATTTATGTCCATAGATCAAGGGGAAAACTTGGAAAAGACTTAAAAAATAAACCATCTATCTAAGACTTAAATTTTCTTGGTGTTCACCGTAAAGAGCCACAGTTCTCATGTCTAAGGCAGATGTTTTATGCAGGACTTGCTGCACATATTACTATATACTGTAGGTTCCTGGTGTTTGGCTTAAGTCTTCCAACAATTTAGTGGAACTGTGCTATCAAAGACAGCTCATTGATCCTCCTTGCACAAGATGATGGTGGCACTTTTTATCAATCGGAGTAGTTAATTCAAACCTTCATTTTCAGTTATGTCACCTTTGGTGAGTGAATGTGTGTAGCTTTAAATCCAAAAATCACTCTTCCACAGTGCATGAAACTGTTCCAGCATGTGCTGAGATCTTGTTATAGCATGTTTGTCTCACTAATAAAGAAAACAAGATTCACTGAGATTGGTTGCAGAAGTCAAATGTGGTAATGAGTGTCATTGCCTACTGCATTTCTTTAATACACAAAGTGAACTTGAAGCACAACAGTTAAAACATATATTTATTTTCAGCAGTAAGCCTTGTTTTTCCATCTTTTCTCAGTCTTCTGACTTATGGGCAATCCTCTAAGTAAGTTCCAGTTATGATATCAGACTTCTAACCTGATTTACTATTTAGCAGTTTTATTCAGTACATGTTTTAATACACATCTAGTAATGCACTTGTGCATCAGTAATTTTTCTGGGATCATTGGGTGGTTTTGGTCTTTTAAACTATTTTAAAGTCAGACACCCCATACAGTCGACTGGGATGTCATGCTCAGAATGAAAGATCTTTACCTGTCATCTCAACAGGTTTACACCTCATTTGCCACCTTTCTCTTCAGCCTTGTTCCACCAACTCAGTATACTTTGCCAACCTTCTCTTGTCAGTTTCCTCTTGTGGTCCTTCCAAAGAATATTGAGTTCTTAGATAAATTATTATCACTGAGACTCAAATGATCGGTTTCTGGGAACTTTATTGTCTTGTGCTTGTTGCTGGCAGACCCAAGAAAGGTGGTCTTGCCAGCTGATGTTGGCTTCTTCCCAGCATTGATGAAAGCAATTTTCTATTCCATTTCTAAAAGTGTCCACTTAGACCTTCAGGACTGCCAGTAGTCCCCAGGGCGTCTCCTCTGTATCAAGATACAATATATTGATTGGATGATACAATATTTTGCACAGTTCAGAAGCCTGTGATTGGTATGAGGTAATGCCTGGCACAGTCAGTTACGCTTATATGAACCTTCCTATTTTTGTGGCTTCTTCCTTTCAGGGTTGCCACAGTGGATCACATACTGATCACAATTCTCTGCCACTCCTGACATCCTTATACAATACCACAGTTCCTCCTTTGGCACCAGATCATAAGCTGTCTCTACAAACCTTTACACTTATATGACCAGAGCAATTTAAATATGGTTTAACCAGGCAAAAATAAACCATCTGTCTAAGACTTAAAAAATAAACCATCTATCTAAGACTTAAATTTTCTTGGTGTTCACCGTAAAGAGCCACAGTTCTCATGTCTAAGGCAGATGTTTTATGCAGGACTTGCTGCACATATTACTATATACTGTAGGTTCCTGGTGTTTGGCTTAAGTCTTCCAACAATTTAGTGGAACTGTGCTATCAAAGACAGCTCATTGATCCTCCTTGCACAAGATGATGGTGGCACTTTTTATCAATCGGAGTAGTTAATTCAAACCTTCATTTTCAGTTATGTCACCTTTGGTGAGTGAATGTGTGTAGCTTTAAATCCAAAAATCACTCTTCCACAGTGCATGAAACTGTTCCAGCATGTGCTGAGATCTTGTTATAGCATGTTTGTCTCACTAATAAAGAAAACAAGATTCACTGAGATTCATGCTGTTTTATTTACACTTGTCTATTATTTCCTCATATATTGTCAGTCATTAAGTTGATCTCAGTCAAGTTAAATACGTCATTTTCAAAGTGGTCGCAATGTGTTGGACAGAGTGAACAAGTTGCATCTCAATCAGTTCTGCAATATTTAGCCCTATTAATTGTTATTTTTCTGGAGGATTCTGCTTTTCTGGGTGCATAACTTTGTATTGAAATATTTAAATTTAATTATTCTCACTTTTGTATTTTTTTCCTCTTGTTCTTTCAGGCGCTGCAAAAGTTAGCAAGTCAGTACTTGAAGAGAGACTGGCCTGGAATCAACCCTGATGACCAGAGGACAGACTACAGGTAGAGTTTGGCTTGAATTTTTTCTGAAATTAGACATACTAAATCCCAGGCGATCCCTGGATTGGATATAGGACAGATAAAAATGCAATCCAAAAATCCAGCAACAGCATTTTAGATGTTGTGTTTTGTTTATTTCTTTTTTATGTGAGATGAATATTTGTTACACAGTTGGAGAAGGCCAACATAAATGTGTTGTTAACAGCTTTATAGTTTAAAAGGTATACACTGACTGTATCGGACTGATATTGCTATCAGACACAGAAAAGTGGTATCATGTCATCCCTATTTGATTCTATGGCTGTTCCAATTGTGCAAACCTGCAACCACATTGATCACTCTAGATAATTTTTTTTGGACAGGGGAGGCATATAGCTCTTGCTTAATAACATAAAAGTAGTTAATTTAAATGAAAGGAAACAGCCCATTAAAATGTAACTGTGGAGCATGCATGAGCTCCCATACACACACATATGTTGCATGTTTTATGATAAAATCTGCCGACTATGTTCTGTGTTTTTTGTGAATCATAATATTTTATAATATGGTCCTGATTTGATTTCCTCAGAATCCTGTTTCCCAAGATTAAAGCCTAGTTTTTATGTGTACCATTATGCAGCTAAAATTTTTAAATTTTAATGAGCTAAAATTTTCCTGTGGTTAAAACTTCTACATTCTTCTTCTCATCACAAAATAAAATATCACAGACATAATCTTACATAATGTAATAATGGCAGTGAAATATGAACATTCTTAATTTCTTAATCCAAAGTAGGAGCTACACACTATAATGTTTTTATATAAGCACTCGAAGTGCGCAGACCTCCGCCAAGCAATGATAAAGAGTACTTCAAAAAATTAATCTCATCTCTCATTCATTTTATCAAAATCCATCCATAACTTTTTGAGTAATTTTGCTAACAGACAGACAGACAGACAGACAAACCAACAGTGGCAAAGACATAACCTCCTTGGTGGAGTTAATTATAGAATAGCAACTGAGCAGTGATGTTGTGTTCTTTCTCTTTAACTAGGAACGTATATGCAGTGTGGAGGTCCTATTTAGAAGGTACTGTGCAGGTGAGCCAGTCCAGGCTCAATGTGTGTGACAACTACAAGAGTCAAGTATCAGATCCTGCTAAGACTGTTCGACTCTACAAGGAACAGCAACTCAAAAAGGTGAGTAGATATTTGGATTACCCATACAGTAGTTTCATGAGGAAATACATGTTCTTGACCCCTCATGTTTGTCTTCTCATTCTTTAACAATGCCAGTGACTGAGTTCTGATTTCCTCTCACAGACCATAGATCAGTTGAGTGGCATTCAAGCAGAGCTGCAAGAATCGGTAAAGGACTTGGCTAAAGCCAAGAAAAAATACTACGACTGTGAACAGGTTGCCCACACTGTACGAGAGAAAGCTGACATAGAGGCAAAGTAAGTTCACCATGTAACTGTGCATGGTCGGATTACACACTGAGGTGCACAAATGCAAACGTATAGACTCTTACAATGTTGAAATTTTGTGAGCAATAACAATAAAGTTTTATCAAACTTTAATGAACAGGCAAATAATAGTAAAGTTCCTGTTGGAGGAACTCAACGAGTTTGTGCTTGGAATTCTCAGTTGGCACCAAATTTGATCCAGTTTTGACGATTTTTTTTCCTCTAAGCACAAGCTATTGAGACATTTTTTACTTTGTTAAATTCTCAACTGGTCGGCCTCCACGCTGACTGGCCAATGAACTCTTTTCAGTTCTTTACCACTCAGTCCTAGAAACTAAGTCATAGCTATAGAAATGACTGCATTGCCTCTTTGCCATTGTGTCAGTGGAAGTGTGTGTATTTCATTAGAGAAAAATGGCAAGTCATTAGTCTTGCAGAAGGAGCACACAGGTAGAAAATGGTGTTATACAGACAAACAACCCACACACATGCTTCCTCTGTCAGTTTATTAGGCAGTACTTTCTTATGTCACCACCAATAATATATAAATCATGTTGACCTGATCTGGTTGAGATTTATTGGTGTTAAGCCCCAGCCTGTTCAGGGTCAATTTATGATGAACCAGAGGGGCAAAACACAGTCATGATGTTGTAGAAATGCCTGGAGCCTTTTCTTATTCTCGCTTTACCTCATTGTACCCGTAGTACATTACATATTGAATGAAGAAATGACGATTAATCTGTCGCAAAAACAATGTGGTGTTTTAATTTTAGCATTTTTAAGTACAAAGGCAGAGATAACATCAAATTAGTTTGTTCAAATTAAAATTACATCTTGATACATAATTCTTTGGGATTAATTTCTGTATTTTCTTGTTTCAGGTCTAAACTGGGCCTTTTTCAGTCAAGAATTAGTTTACAGAAAGCAAGCGTAAAGGTAAGAAGACACAACTGCAACACTATCACTTGGTCTTTTAAAGAAAAACAAAAAAAGAATGTTTTTCTTGTTTCAGAGCCTTAAAAGAGACTTATAGCACCAGTTTCTGTTCTGCAATATTGCAATGCTTTCTCTCCTTTTTGGCTTTAGTTAAAAGCTAAGAGAAGTGACTGTAACTCCAAGGCGACACAAGCCAGGAATGACTACTTGCTAACACTAGCCGCTGCCAACGCTCACCATGACCGTTATTATCATACAGATCTACTGCACTGCATACAGGTAATTATAATGAGTGAATGCTAAGGTGCGAGTTGTGCAAGAAAACATCCACAAGCTCTCTCCTACAATGTCGTCACTTCAGTACATTTGCGTGAAACAGAATCCAATCAGCAGAAGACTGAGTAGTCTGTAATGCAGTAAGCACATGTTCCTTTTACTACAACTAGCAACTATTGAAGGATGTCATGATGTAATAATAATCAGAGGGATTTTCCAAGGAACAGGAATGCATGTACTGGTTCTTAAATTCAAAGAGGGGAACTCATGTTTCAAAAACATCTTTTTTTTTTTAATCAGTGCACACACTCCACCTCCCTGTCATCTTTAGTGTACTTGTGTCGGAAGAAGTGATGAGAGAGATGATTTGAAAGGGGCTTATGGGAAGAGAAACCCTGCATTACGAATCATGCTGATGTCTGCTTGTAACAAATGGTTGGCATGAAATTCCAATTCTTATAATGTTGAATTCACAGTGCTGCAATCTGAGGGATTATAACTAAACTTTGAGGTAGTTTGTCATTGAAAATATGACTGCTTAGTAGTTATTGAAGCATCTGAATTCTTTTCATTTTCTGTGCGCATTGATTATAATTGATTATAATTGATTATAATTGAGATCTGGCAACTTTGTATAACCTTAACCTTTTTTTTTTACTGAGAATTCAACTGCATTTTTTTTGTGTTAATGTTGTTTTCTGTTGTAGGTGACATGATTTTATTAGGGTGCTCCCACCATGTTCCCTTCTGTACCATATGACCTTTTTAACAAAATATATCAAAATATAGAAATAAATCATACTTAATATATGAAAGGAATCTGGGCCTGTTAATCATTAATGCTTACCAACACATGTAATCCCTAAACAATGAAGCAATGACTCCAGGATTTATGCCTTAGCTTGATAATAATGTAATTATATTAGCCTGGCCCACATTTGCTTGCATAACTTGACTCTATACAGACAGGTAGGTTTAGCAGCTGGTGAATAACTTAAGCTGCAGAGTAAGGGTGATGTCTTTGTTTTAAATACTGCACAGTCTGACAAACACACACTCACACATACATGCTTTTTGAACTGCCATGCATGTTGTGAGTATTTTGTTAAAAATTTACATTTGTTAGGTTTCTGAACTGAACCTCAATTTTCTTTCGAGTTGCACCACCTGCTTCTTTGTTAGCTTGTTCCCTTTTCTGAGCTCTCTCTCTGTCTCTCTCTCTCTCTCTGTCCTCTGCAGCCCCCCCCCAATCTCTCCAGCCCCCCAGTCTCATACTCTGCCTTAGGCGTGTGTGAGCATCTATACTACGAGGCCATTCTGAATAATAGATCCATACCTCCCTGTGACAGAAGGACAAGACTGCAGGGAAAGATGCATACACACAAATATATACATGCAAAAAGGATGAGGGACATAGCTCAAGGGAAGCAATCTGCTTGCCCCTTCTCTCTCCTCTGCAGTTTGTGAATTTGTGGGGTTTACAGGTCTACAGTGTCACAGCACTCCCAGCAGAGGGATCATAATCTGCATCAAGAGGAAGTCTGTAATTTTCACAGGTTTAAGTCTTCTCACTGGAAGATGACCCCAGAGAGCAGCACCAGTGGCAGACATTGATCACAGCTACAGCCAGACAAAATGTGCTTGGCCACAACAGCAAATACACACTGGTATTAGTGGCCATCCTATGGAATCTGTTGTGCTCTTGTGCAATGTTTCAGATGTCATCAGTGGTTTTTAGGTATATCAGGCCTTTTATGTTGAACCAGACCAAAGGAAATAATCAATTACATGCTGAAAGATGACTGAACTGAAAGATCAGTATTTTATTTCTGAGATACAGACTCGACTAAGCACTGTACCTGGATGCAACAACATCTTAATGTGAGCGCTGCTGTCCTTGTCAATGCGACAGTTGTAGTGAAAGGGCAGAGAAAGAACAGGCTGCTCCATGTCTCCCTCTGCTGTTTGCAGTCATTACTGTTGTTAATGCTCATTTTTAAATTTCCCTGCTAGACCCACTCACTCTACACTCAGTGACCATGGTTCAGAGATGGAGCTTTTTCTGGAAGCTGACTCACTTCTTTCCTACACTACCGTAAATGGATGAAGAGAGTAGGGAAGGGAAGGAAGAAATGTGGAGGAAATTAGCAGAATGATGAGGAAACTGTTTGAGTAAAGTCAGCCAACAACCCACCCTTAATGACATAATTTCCTTTTAAATATCCCATTGTTTTATAACATCTGTATAGGGTTTGTGCAGTTGTGTAAATGCTGCATTTGTAGGGTTTATATGTATTTGAAAAAAAAAAGAAAAATCTGTGTTAATGTGTCTGTCTAACAAAAAGACCAGTTGTAGGTGTTGATGAGAAATTTTATTCTTGTCCTAAAACATTAGCTTAGGAGCATAGAAGAGGACTACCCTAAATGAGACCGCCGGCCAAAGTCTTATTTAGGCCAAATGACAATAACAACAACACAATTGTTGTTATTGTTCATATAAATATTAATATTACCTGTCAGATAGTAATGAGTGAGGCAAGGAAACAATAGAGACACAGACAGTGGCACATGGAGAAACAAATTTGGCAATTTCACACATGTGAGTTCCAAAGCAGTCTGCACTCAAGGAATACAATATTTGTCGCACCTATGACACTAAAACATGCAGCAGCTTTTTTTAAGGCTCAAGTGTGATATGCATAAGCAGAAGACCAGTGAGCTGCTAACAAGGCTCCCTCCTACTGTTGTCCTATTAGAGTCTCTCTGGTGAGACTTGGCCTTGGGGGCCCTACGTCCTATTTAAACCTGAGTTGCCTGCACTGTAAAAGCTGATATCTAATGTAAAGGAGACCTTACAAAAAGTTGTGTGACAGAACCATACAATTAAACTGTGTGTTAAAGGAAATATAATATTTCATTAACGAACCTCAGACCCCAGTACTTTCTTACATCTTATTAAAATTCAATCAGTGTCTAATTTTGACCCTAAGCCCACCAACCAGTTTTGGCCCTTCAAGGGAAAATGTATTTGCACCCCTGGTATCAGGTACTGTATGTGCAGGTTTCAGGGAGTGTTTGAGAGGCTTTTGTAAAGTATTTTGGCCAGAGGAGAGTATACATGTGTGGGTACTGGAAAGTTTGGATGTTTTTATGTTTGTGTGTGTGTGTCTGCAGTCTTTGTGTTTTGTTGAACTGGAATCTAAATGAATTAACCTTCCCCTGAGGCTGTGAGAATTCTATTCAGAAACATTTAAACACAAAAACACAATTTGTTCCTGAAATACACATTTTAATCTGTTCTTATTTTGCTCTCACCCACCTTTTCATACATTTTCTAATGCTTGCTCTTCTCCTCCGTCTCCTCTTCTATTAACCTCTCTGTCTCTTTCCGGTCTATTTATTTGGCAGTGTGGCCTACAGCTTGGCAGCACTACCCATAGAAGGGCTGTTCATTTAGAATGCTGATTTTATCATCGGGACCTCTAATGATAAGAACTGTTCGATGAAATCATCTGCTCCATTTCTCTCTTTTCCTTAACTATATGCCACCTTGTATTTGCCTCATCATTTGTCCCCCTTCTACGTCTTTTCGAGTTTATGTTTAGTTATTATTTTTGTACCACCCAGTCTTGCTGCTTAAATCTCTGGTCAGGTAAAAGCTGGAAGTTTCTTGGAATAAACATGTCACTTAACTCTACTGACCATTTGGAACAATAACAGGGTGAGTGGTTTGTCCCCATTAGGTGCAAACTAAAATAAAAGAGGAAGTAATATGTCTGTCAGTTTGTACACACAGTTAAATTGCACAACATGACATTTAGGTGGAAAATGTGCGTGTGTGTTTTAAATGCTGCTAATAACTGTGCACAGTATGTAAAAACATACATCTCATGATTGACAGTTCAGTGCCTCCAGGAGAAGCACTACTTACTACTGTAATGTTTAAACTTTCTGCAAACTTCTCCTACTTTACAATGTATAACATCCTGAAGGTGTTGTAGGCTGTAACACCTATATAATACTTCGGAAGACTCTGCAGGTTAAAAAAATCAACAGGGACAGAAAGGACATAATGTTTCAGACTCTTAGCTACACAGTTGTTTTGGTGTAGGTTAGGTCGTTGCTTGAGGTTTTATCATTATAGGTAAGACAATATTGTGTGCGAAATTTAATGACCAGTTTAATCTGAACAAATATAGAAGAAAGACTTGTGTACTCTACTGTGTGTGTTTGTTCCAGGTATTATTCATATTATGGGAACCTAAATCTGTTTACACAGTCACATTATGTGTACTTGTCTCCTTATGGGGAAAAAAAAGCAAGTCCCCATAATGTAAATGATTACATTTTAATGTGAAGACATGTCACGTGGTTAGGATGAGATTACGGTTAGGGTCAGGATTAGGATTAGGCAAGTACTAGTTATGGTTAAGGTTAGAGTAAGTCTCCATGGAATGAATTTAAGTCAATTTAATGTCCTCTGAACTCATGGAAACCAGACTAAATGTGAGGGAGACAGTGTGTGTATACTTACTATACTTTTCTTGACTAAACACTGTGCCCGTCAAGACCAGTAGTCCTCTTGGAGACCAAAACCTGGTCCTCATGAGGCAGTATGTATGGTAGGGTTTGTGATATTGCTTTGTTAAGGCTGTCCAAATGAATGGAAGTCAGCACAGTGTCCTTAAAAGAATAGCTGCACACACTGATGTGTGTGTCTGTGGTAACACACACGTCACTGTGGTTTATGTCTTTCTCTTCCTTGGTGTCTACATGAAATTAATCAATTTTTGGCAGTAACCACTGGTTCTTCTTTCCTCCTGTCCTCCAGGTCTTGGATGGCAGAATCTACGAGCATGTGAAAGACTACCTGGTGTCACTGTGTCATACTGAATTAGAAGCCTCCCAGGCTCCACACAGCACCTTCCAGTTCCTGTTGGACAAATCCACCAGGGTAAGTGCTACTTTTGAAGTTATTGCCTGGAGATAAAAAAAAACAAAACAAAACAAAACCAAGTGTTTGCTGTTATGAATAGGACATTTTGAGTTCATTTGTCAAGACTTTTTTTGGCAACGGAAAATGTATTGGACTGGCCTTTAGAGGAATTATTTACTTTCAGTATTTTAATGAAAACGATGTTAAAAAAAAATCAAAGATGATATTTTTCAAGGGAGAGTGTATTAGAAGCAACACCACACATTAAGAAAGAAATGTCATTACTCATGCAGATTGTGTTGTTTGCCCACCGATGTACAGTAAATACATATTACCATGATAAGATGTCCTTAAGACAATTATGAAATACTGCACCACTTACTGTACTTCAGACCAGGGATTTGTTGGTGTGAAACTTGCAAAGGCACTCTTTGCATTTGCTATAGGAATAGTCCATAAATCTACAGGAACATGACTTTGCTCATAGTTGATCATGCAGTCTCTTTAGCCTGACATAGATGCAAAATACATGATCATCAGACATTAAAGAAAAATATAATTTTTCCCCCAGACCCCCATTTCCTCAATTATTTTATTCCCACTGCCATAAACATTTTAAGTAAATAAGCAACTAAGCACATTCATACGTGCACTATGCCACTTTATAGTTAACTACTTTATATTTGCTTGTTTTATGCAGTTTATTTTTCCATTCTTACAGATAGGTAGAGTTTTAAATTATTCTGATCTGATTTTGATTCTGTAGGAATTTGCTTCTTCAGCTTGTACCCTGGGTAAATTCCCTAAAGTCACAGTCTTTTTCAGTTCTAAGTGTTTACAGCAGGAAACTTGCTTGGAAAAATCCCCCAGTTTAACTGTTGTCTTGTCTTTCTTGCAGTTAATACAAGAGTTCAACCAGCAGTTGTTCATGCAGGAGAATCCAGTGTTTCACAAAGCACATGACTTCCAGTTCAATCCTAGTGAATTCGATATGGTGAGACACACACATCCATTGCATTCATAAAAACTTGTATTGTTTGCATATGTACCTGGTCACGCAGCTGTCATTCTATTGTCCTGTCCCGTCAAAGACACTCACATGTACACATCAGCCTCTTGTGCTTCTCAAATTAGTTGAAGTAGTTTAGTTAAATAACATAAACAGAATTCTTGCATCTTGATTATCATGATTATTAGAGCCATGACATGAATACATTTGCAGTGGAAAAACTTGGTAACCATTCACTATAGAGTTGTCCAGTCAACTACATCATCATCAGTGATTGCATGATGGAAGAACAAATCCACTCTGTACTCTGTAATAATAATCACTTTAAAGATGGGCTGGGGTGAATTGCTACTTACATAGTTGATAGTTGATTCCCATCCACATGGTAAATACAATTTAAATGAGGGATTGGCACTCTGTCCATACTAATGTTGTACTAGTTGTTGACACCTTTTCCTTTTGTGTTAAAGTGCTTTGTTGTGTAGAGAGGTGTTGAGAATGGTCATGTTCTCGGACTTAAGAGTGTAATTCCTTCTCCGATTACTTGACTGACATCGTGTTGAAAGTCTATTTTGCCAGAAGCTTTAACATTAAATATGTGTTCATTGGGAACTTTTCTTTGTAGTCCCTGATTTTATTGTTTACTCACGTTTATCTGCAAATCTTTTTTTATTTCAAGTTGTTGTTAAATGTTAGAACTATTTGATATTGCTGCCAATTGATCAGTGTCCATGTTATCCTAATTGATTTGTGGGAATCATGCTGTTCCACTGCTCCAGGGACTTGTTAAGTATTGCTGGCTATAAAAATAGATGTCTCCCAGTGGACACTGGTCCTTAATCCTTTATACAGTGGCTCTCCTTTTCTCCTTCTCCTTTATCTGAGCCGTTTTGTGCTCTCTTGTTTCTCAGCTACTTTTTTATCTCCTTCACTGTGCCAATTTATCTTTCCCTCTGATCTAATCTTTTTTCTGGTATTTTAACATGTTTCTGTGTAACACTGCCTTATGTTTCCCTCTTTCTTCCTAATCCTGTTCACCCTTTGCTAACACTTTTCTCTATCTATTTTTTTCCATTAACCCCTCCTTGTATCTGTATCTCTGTTTGATTGCACTGCTGCTCTCGGGCATGTGGATGCATGGGTGGTGGCCTGTGTGTTTGTGTGCCAGACCGTGAGCTCCGTGGAGCAGTTGGTGGACATTGAACCGTCACCCGTCAGTGCCATGAGAATGACCCTGGCACAGGTAGTCTTAACTGTTGTTAGCATTCCCATCCTCATTTCTGACAACAACCATGAGTAATCCAATCCATTCAGCTTCTACTTGGTTTATTTAAATTGTGCCTTTATAAATGTTTCTTAATGTATCTTTTGTAATAATCTTAATAATGCTTTTTGTACCTTGAGAACTGAAGCTGTGATTCATGTTTTTGCACAGCACTGGTAATGTATGCATGATTATATAAACAAACACTTTTTTGGGCTTATAACTTTTTATTGTGCTCCACATTCCACTCTTTTTATATCCATTGTTCCCTTAGGCAAATTGTGATCAGGTGCATAACCACAGATATATATATATATATTTTTTTTACAAGATTGCAATATTGGTGTAGGCTTACTTATAATTTGAGTTTGGTTTTCCCTCTATGCAACAACAGTGCAGTTGGACCAGGATATACACATAATTCTGTTTGCTATTAAAATTTTTCATACTCAACTGCATCTAACTACGTTGTGAGTATATAAACCCATTATTACTCACCAGACATCCAAATGAAATAAAACAAACTCTCTTTGTTGCCATATTATTACTATGAAACGAGAGAGTGGCCTTTGCTCTCTGGTTTCTGATCACAGAAAGCTCCTGTTATAACAGGAATCACTGCACTGTAATGATAGCATACCGTCATGTGTTGGCAAACAGTGCAGGCCCAGTAACCGATGATTCATCAGATGTGGTAACCTTGTTGCATCATTTGTTAAAATGTAACTCAGCTATTATATCACTCCAGTTTAAGGATGAGTCAAGTGTTTTTGTGTGTGATTTTTATTTGCATGTTCGTAGTTAATTATAGTTTGTGTATGTGTATGGTTTTCTTTTAGCTGAGTGTGGGGTTATTTTTCATGTTAGGACCCTGATTTGATTCAAACAGATACACCAAAATCAAGCTACATGCTATATGTAAGCATGTAACAGTCCAAATAATAAGCAAAGGGCATTGCTTTACATAAATTATATTTTATTGTACTTTGTAATATATCTGTCTAAATCTGTAAGAATCACTCTGTAAAACCATAAATTGTGCAATACAAGAACTGAGACTAATGCAAAATTGGATTTCAGTCTTTATGTGCCATAAACAACTAATCTGTACACATGATTTCTTGTATGATGATATATAATTTTTTTTCTCTTTTCACCATTGATTCACAAAAAGGGTCTAATGTGTTTGCCACAGTCAGTAAGTAATACACTCTGCTCTGCCTCAGGTTGTGCAGACACCCAGGAGTCTCAGGCTCCCACTGCTTTTAAAAATCCATTAGAACAGCTTACACAGAAATACTGCCAGAGGTGCTGTGCAGTGTGATGTATTACATTAGTCAAGACACGCGGTTGTCTCTCTGAGCTGTTTTTTTCCCTGGCTTTCTTTTTCTGGCCTGTGACCTGTGTGAAATGATGCGCCACACTTTGTGTGGAACAGTAAAACATCAGTACATTTTTGCTGTGACAACAACATCACTGAGGTCAGAGCAGCAAATTGATAGTTAAGTCCGACTGTTCAAAAAGTCTTAAAGAATGAAACACAAGAACTTGCTTCAGACTTTAAAACTTACCTCTCAGCTAACATTTCTCTTAGCTGGCAACCTGACTAGCTATAATATAATTCAACATATTTAAAATGTAATGAGATAATCATTAGTTTTATTTATTAGTAGTGATAAATGATACTCAAAAAAACACATTTATTTATACTACAGTGTCACCTTTATTAGCTCACATGTAAGTGGTCTACCAGCTGCTTCACTTTAACCATATATTGACATAAATACCCTAAAATTCAATGAATCATTAACATAATCTACTTGTAGGTCATTCAGAATAAACTCTGTAAAGTCTATTAATATCAGACCAATTATTATAACACAAGAATTAGCTGATCGCTCTCCATGGCATGTCAATGGAGAACTGTTATTTAAATCAACTTTTCTGCCTCTCTGCATTAACTCTTACATGCTGCCTTGCTTGATTGTAATTAGGCTGTAAATCTTCAGTGTATGCTCCTCATCTCACACCTATACTTAGCCTGATTTATGCCTCTTGTTACTGAAACAGCACATAATTAATAAGTTATGACGTGGATAGAAACTTGCAATTAAAGTATTCTGTTTAGTTTGGTGAGCACACTTCTATTAACAGATTAAGGGAACCTCAGCCTTTCAGATCTGTAAACATACATCAATGATGACAATTTTTTTTTTGTCCCTGAACCATTGGTACATAAAAGTACCATTAATAGTGGAAAATAATCAAAAGTCTAAATTTGATCTGAGTGACATTTGTAAACAAGTAAAAAAAGAGAAATATACGTTATCAAAATAACAATATAATTTACATAGTGGCATGTCAATGAGCTTTCTCTGTTGCCTCTATGTTTCTGCCATCAGAAACTATGTCATATGTGTATACTTGTGTGTGTGTGTGTTTGATCAGAATTCAACTGACAATGTCACATTCAAAATAGTTAATAAGTGAAACTGAAAAGGTTTAATTAGTGATGGTGTGTTAAAACAGAACTTAGAGACACATTTAATGCATTATTCTTAAATAGGAATGTACACATAGTCATACCAACTTATATATAACTAATGTTATCATGGAATGAAAACTCTCCATCAGGCCCACATATGCAGTTTAGTGTGTTTAAAAGGTCTTTTGCCATTTAATTTTAGTAACAGCTATTTTGAGCATAACAGATGAGCAGGTTTTTTTTAATTATGTGAGAAGGAAAAGCCTGTCTCACTTTACTTAAACTTAATTAACAGCTTCTACATGGCAAACACCTTGTGTTATTGCTGATACTTAAGTGTGTGCTTGTGTGTGTTTGCCTACCCTGATGGCCTGCGTGTGTACTTGTGTCTTTCTGGTATGTGTTAGAGTCGTCAGCTGGAGTCAGAGACAGGGACGACAGAGGAACACAGTCTGAACAAGGAGGCCAGGAAATGGGCAACCAGAGTGGCCAGGGAACACAAGAATATCATTCACTACAAGAGAGTAAGATGGACGCACACACACACTCATGCACATGTTGGTCACACGCCTATTTTTAAAACTTGAATTATTTACACATGCACTAATTAAGTATGTGTCTGTTTGTTGTTTCCAGTCTCTAGAGGAGTGTGAGAGCCATGGTTTGCCCACCACAGAGCAAGGCAGACTAGACCTAGAGCTGAAGATAGAAGACACCAAAGAGAACATACGCAAAGCTGAGGTCTGTGATTCTAAAGGCTGACATTTATATTGATCATTATTGGTTATTTTCTTTTAACCATGTAGACCGTATTCATGGTGACTTCTTTCTTTATGTTCATGGTGGAAAGCTGAGTTGCCGTTTTCAGCATGAATGTGATTCTTCTTCTGGGATCCACTTTAGACGTCATAGAAAAACATCTTTCATTCCTTCTCAGCATCCTCCCCCTCACTTTGTGTTCTCACTCCCTCTCTTTCTCTCCAGATACCACTTGCAGCGATATCTATCATTAATGTATTGATTCTCACAGATGCAACGTGTCATGCTATGAATGAGAACACCGCATCGTTATCTTCCTCACTTCGATTCTGTCTCTCTTCTCTTTCATTTGTATCTGCATGGCTTTGGCTTTTCTTTTCACCCTTTCTTTCTATTCTTTCGTTTTGAGTCATTCTGCTGCACCACCTTTCTTCTCTTGGTAGTACATATCTGGCACCCTCTGCTGGACGTTACAAAGTTCCATTCCTCCTGAGGTTACCCTCTGTGTGATCACTATTTCACGTCACCACGTCTTGTTATCTTCTGAGACTAAGATTAAGTATAATTGTTGTGCATTTGATCTCATTAGTTTATCTCACATTTATCTGAGGTAAACTAGCTCTTCAGTGAACTACAAGAGTAATCTAGCAACACACAGTAGCTTGTGATCTCACTTTATACAGAATAATAATCTTTTTTCCTATCTCTCCCCCTCTCATCTTGCCTGCTTCATTCTCTCTCACTCACAGTGTGTCTGTCTGCTGTTCCCTGCATTACCTTGAGTACGATGATGAATATTGTATGAGCTCATTTGAAACAAATGGCTCCATCACAGAGCTATTATCACGGAATTATAAAGGGAGTGAAAGCAGCACAAAAGACATTATGCAGGTTTGATCACAGCATTATCAGAATGTAGATGGTCATAGCACGGATCTCTCATTTTAATATTAATTCCTGTCTTCATTCCATCAGGTATTTTTTGCAGTAACCATTTCATCACCTGTAAGAAAATAAATTAAGTTTTGCGAGGTAGTTATAGAGAAGACAACCTATATTCAGTGAATAATATTGAAAGGGGCTTAAAATGTGACCGTCATTTACTGCATGGGAAAAAGCAGGTGACGAGTTATGTCATTAGAATTATTTAAGAGAGTCTTATTCTCCTTTGCCTCTGCTTTTAATTTACACAGGGGCGTGGAAGTTCCTTTGATTCATGTTCAACTTTCAGTTGATAGTTTTCATCTCAGTTTGAATGGAGTCAGTAAACATTATAAGAAACAGCACATTTTCTGATTTGCAGAGGCTGATTTTATGGCCTTTGACTGAGCACTTCTTGCTCTTGTCTCTGGATTCAGAAACTTAGGACAGACATGGCCTTTCTTACTAAAGTAGTTACGAATACATAACAGCATGATCAAGGAATGCCTGTTGTGATAAAGGTCAATTTAAAATGATGAGAACTGTAAAACATTGTATATTCTCTTACATATTAAAGAATAATGACAACATGCTCCAGGCTAGTCTTCCTACTCTGCAGGAGCTTTTATTTTAAATTAAACAATACACATCAGAGACAAGAAGGGAATAAATCATTACAGTGAATCTATGAGACCATCCTACACTTGACTCAGAGAGATTGATACTGTCATGGCCAAAATATCATTTCATTAAAAGGTCTCAATTTATGTCTTGCCTCTCTTGTTAGCACGTTGTAGTAGAGAAGAAAATGGTTTGAAATTTTCTATTCTGAAATGATGTAACTGTTGGCCTCTCTGCTCAGAGGATGAATGAGTGGGAACAGTTGCAGAATTATGCTGTTTTCATTCTAACAGGCTTTTGAAGGCTGCTCAAACTGGCTCCACAAGACAATCTGCCCTTATTTGCACATGGCATCAGCATCTGTCAGAAACAGAGGAGGCTGTGCTCCCACTGCAGCACAAGCAAACCAATCTAGTAAAGAGTGAGAACTTGACACTTGTGTTATTTTGGTAAATAGAACAAAGACACAGTCACAGAAATGTCTTTATATGAATCCTTTTGGTTATTAAAATCCATTATATATTTTTTATCTCATATTGTTTGTGCAAAAATAGACAAATCAGATCCCCAAAGTATTGGTTACTACTGAATTTGTAAAACAAACATTGCTGGTTAAAGCTGAGTGTAATTTAATTGTGCCTCTTCTAGGTAGATCCTGCTATACTTGGAATGCAGCTTTTAACCGATTTCACTGTTGATAGATCATAGTTTTATATATATACCGTATAAGTGCAAAGGCTTGGTCACACCAAATGCTTCAGTCACACTTTAAAAAACAATTTAGGAAGAGTTTTTCTTTTATGAACCAAATTCAAAAAATGAAGAGTAATCACACCATCAAACTCTATAGTCATTTGATCCCTACTTCATATACTGTATGTGTATACTGTATATGTGAACATAATATGTTCTGTGAGATTCCACATACTGTACATGACATGACATGGCTTCTGCCAGCAAGTGTTTTCTGTTAACTGGTATTCTCATTACCTGGTTTCTGCACCAGAACCCCAACATTCAGCCATAATTTATCATAATTTGTGGTAAGAAAGCTGACCTCGCAGTATCTCTACTAGTCTATCTCTCAGTCTATTTACATGTTGGTTTTATTTATCACATTTCTCAGTTGGACTGTCTTTCTGTCTTCATACAGTGCTGGCTGCTTACTTAAACTAATGAATATGCTGTTGCACATTCTTTTAATCATTAATAGCATTCTTTAATTAAATGTGTTAATGGTTCAACAATAACAGTCTCTCAGGTTGGTGCATTTGTCTAGTTTTTGTTGGGTGCTTTTAACAGAAATGGCTCAGGTGCTTTATTGATCGAAGCCGAAGGAGTCTGTCTTGACTGTATGTCAGTCTGTCTCTGTTGGAGGGAGGCATCGGCTATTAATCTGCCTTGTCAGCAGGTGAGAGAGGAAAGAAGTGTGTAATGAAGGAGCAAATTGATGAAAACGGTGAGAGACAGACAGACAGAAAAAAAAAGAGAAGAGCAGAGATAAAAAAGAGAGGTGAGACAGGCTGACTGTAAATCTCAGGATTTTCCCTCTCCTGTTATAGCCTCTTTATGCTGTCTCATCAGGAAGGAACACAGCAAACAGCCAGTGTTCATACCTGTGATCAAATGCAACTAACTAATGCATTAAATCATTTGTCTAATCCATCTTACTGAATACCATGTACACTGAAAGAAAGTGTGATGATCACCTTTTTCCTGCCATTTTTTTCCTTTCATCATTCTTTACAGTCAAGATAACATTTAAATGTGCATACAATGGCTCTGTGAGAGAAAGATTTAAGTTGCTAGTTTTAAATATAAATGGGACCAGATTCATTTTTTTCTCTAGATATATGATAGCTGATCATATAGTTTAGTTTATGTTCTTAACAGTCACATCCTGTTCTCTCCCCAAAGACAATAAAGTTGAAAGCTGAAGCACGTTTGGACCTTCTGCGGCAAGTGGGGGTTTCTGTGGACACCTGGCTGAAGAGTGCGATGAACCAGGTCTGTTGGAGTTTGCATTTGTGTGTCTATGTGCGTGCGTGCTTGTGTTTGTGTATATATATGTGTGTGCCTGTGGAGCCATATGTGAATAAACCCCCCTCCCCACCCTTTCTTGTTATGCTGCAGGTAATGGAGGAGCTGGAAAATGAACGCTGGGCCAGCTACACTTCCCATGATCCCTCATTGTCGGTGAGACACCTCCCCTCACTGTGTCTACATTGCTTCATTGTTTCAATTTTGATCACAATAACAACAAAACTCATAAATGTAACATAAACTTGATTTTTACCTTTAATAACATTTAATTAATTTATTAATTAATTTATTTAAGTGTTTTGATGCAGCAGTGTTAGACTTGGCTGAAAAGTACATGGCTGCATTCTCTGTTAAATTGCAAGATATAATTTGTAGCATCTAAAAATGCTCCATCACCACAGTGGAATACTGAATACTGGAAGTGGCATATTTTGCTCCATTCACTGTCATTCTTCTGACAGGTGATCATTTTCTTTGTGAGAGGAAATTCATTGCACTTTTAGACATGAATACAGGGTTCTCGTTTGGGTTAGGTGTATGCATTTAAATATCAAGTCCAATGATTTGAGTTTACCACCTCTAGTCACTCCAGTCATGGTGCAGAAATATCTCAGAGGTGATCAAGAGAAATTAAGGCACCAGAGCTAAACTTTGCATGTCATTGCAAAGGCTCTGAAAACTTGTATCAGTGTTACATTTCAATTTGTTTTAAATTTCAATACATTTTTTAAAAATGTGCATTTGTTTGTGTGGTTCTGACTGTTCATTGCACTTCTTGTGTCCTACACCCAACTTTGTGAAATGTGTGTTTGTGTTCGTGTGACTGTGAATCCATGTGTCCAACAGCACTAACAGTCTGCTCCTTTGGAAGCATTTGGCATTCTGCTCACATGATATTGCAGATCACAACTGATGCCAGAGATATGGGTAGACAGAGAGAGAGAGAGAGAGAGAGAGAGAAAGGAGAATGACAGGGGTAGAGGGAGTGGTAGAGAAGCTATTACTGAAGAATGAGAGAGTGAGCTGAGAAAAAGAAGAGTTGGTGTAATGTAGAGCAGGAGTGACAATTAGGAAATTAAAATATGGCAAGAGAGGTGAAAGAGATGGAGGGAGATGTGAGAAACTGCAGTGAATATAGAACAATACCATATTGTAAAGATACAGGAAAATATTAACACTTATAAAGAACATGCCAATATTGCCCTTTAGATATAATCTGTGTGTACAAGGCACACTATTCTAATAACTTACATGCATTTCCAAGTACCTTATTACCTCCAAGTATTCAATTATGCCATCTAAATTCTCTTGAGCTACTTTCTTAAAACTTTTCCTTAAGCATTCTTAGCTATCTTTATAATATGAGACACAGGCAATGCTTGCTAAAAACTCTTCCTTCATCTGGTGTGGAGGCACATTAAGTATTCAGGCATTTGACAGCAGTTCATCAGCCTTTGATTTTATGTTGAGTGCACTTGATTCTCATGAGTCAAACCATGACAGGAAAGAGGCACAGAAATAAAGGAAAAACCACCAAGGAACTTAAGAGACAGAGAAATGAGGAAGGGAAAGGAAAACAGTAGTTAGCTGATTAGGGTGAGGTCAACAAGTGACCAACAATAATAGAAAGGAAAAAAATGATAGGGGGATTATGAATAATAATCTGTTGAGGAGGCCACAGAGAAATAATGAGACTAGGGAACAGGCACTTACTTCATTGCACTCATATTTATTATTACCACCATGTAATACTGTAGTCCATGAACCCTAAAGTCCCTCAGACAGCCACTTCCTTCATTACAGTATCACTTTCACTATCATTTCCTCCATCACCATTAAAACTTGCATCTGGTCTTCATCTTATCAGTTTTGGTGCACATGCTGAAATATGTATATTATTGCAGGTTATTACATATATTACATAATACATACTGGTCATTATACTTCAGTGATGAGTGGATGGTCCTCAGGCTGAGTGGTTTGCTTTTATATCAGTGCAGTAAAGAACAAATGAAGGATGTAAACCAATAAAAAAATGCTTTTCAACTGGACTATTCTGACAAATATTGCTATTGTGATTGGATTTGCAATATAATCTTTTAAATTCAATCTTCTCTGCATCATAGATTTAAAACAAATGATGGCACATTACCATAGAGCTCAATCAAAACATTAACTACACTATATTCTGATACAAGGACAGCAACGTAAAAATATGAATTGTTTCCAACATGAATATTTATGTTTACATTTGCATAGAAAATAGGACAAAAGTAGAAGAATTAAACCGCAGCCTTCGCAATTAGTTAACCTTGTTGTTTCAAATTGTTACATTTGATTCATTTATTTGTTCAGCCCTAGTTGTATAGATGTTTATGCACCTTGAAGAATTAATTGTAATGACATAAGGTTATCCCTGATGTTTCCCAACACTTTATTTAAGACGATGGAAATCATTATAACTGCTAAGCATTGCATGTTAGCATTATCAGTCTAGTATGAAAACTATTCCAATTTGAGAGATTTAATTAAAGGTATTTGCCTGTGGATTAGATTAGCTCTGTCATGGTGACAAAACTAGGAGATTAACTCATATGCAAAACACAACACACATCTGTTTTGTGCCTCAGTGTGTCAGTTTACTGTGTCAACAGAAATCTGATGACTCAACACAAAGACTTAGGAGTGGACACGCACACACACCCACCCTTCTGTTGTGGTCAGGGCAGCTTGCTGTGTGATGGATCTTTTTACCAGATAGATCACATGACCTTCATATAAGCGAGTAAAGTTCTGGTGAAACAAAAGAGGGAGGGATCGGTTCATATGAAATGTTAGTCCTTTCAAACCTGTAGTACCCACACACTGAGCAGGAATGAGAAATTGTTTTGCAGAAAAAGAATAAGTCACAGGTCAGATGGAGAGAGACATTGCAACTGATACAGGGAATTAGAAAAAGGTTTCTACTGAGCTACATTTTTAGTATTTGTATAACAGACTTTTTTGTATTGATTTTTTTGTATTGATAGCTCTTTGGTTTTCATTTTGAAGATTTTTTTTTCCCCACCGGAGCTTTAGCGGTGAATGGAGCTTTTTGTCTTTGTCCTTGTGGTTATCAAAGGTTTTTGCTCAATCTGGCTGTGTTTGTGTTTATGTGTTAAAGGGCACAGTGGACTTGGAGCGTGAGGAAGGCGAGGAGTGTGAAGAGAACATGGAGGTTTTTGACGACAGCAGTTCCAGTCCTTCGGGAACCCTTCGAAACTATCCACTCACTTGCAAAGTCCTGTACTCGTACAAGGTAGGAGACAAGACGCTCTACAGTTACAGTACATAGTCACACCTACCCATATTTAATGTCTGCGCCTAGGAGAGGAACACATACACAGCACAAAATTTGCTTACAAATTCATGTACACATTTGCATCAGCAAAGCTGAACTGATGTGTTTAAATGAACTAAAAATACAAATTTATTTGCTTATAATATATTTAGCCTTTTAATTTGAATTATGAATTATTTACTTTTTGTTCAGGTGATGTATTATGTTTATATTCATTCATTCTCTTCACTGTACATTCTTTTTATATATATTTTCTATTCTTTATCACTACAGTTTATTTTTATTTCTCATTTCTCTTCCTGTAACACTGTTTGTCTCTGTGGTTCAGGCCTCTCAGCCAGACGAGTTAACTATTGATGAGCAGGAGATGCTGGAGGTCATCGAGGATGGAGACATGGAGGACTGGGTCAAGGTGAGCAAACAACAAGCATTACCTAAAATTAGCCCTTTGTCTTGTGCACTGCGTGTCTGTGTTATTTTGCCACTTGTCATATTTTAATGTGATTTCCAGGCACGCAATAAGACGGGGCATGTTGGCTACGTCCCAGAGAAATACCTGCAGTTCCCGACCTCTAACAGTCTGCTGAGTATGCTCCAGTCTCTGGCTACACTCGACGCTCGATCACACACTTCATCCAATTCAACTGAGCCGGAGCTGCACTCTGGCTGCATCAATGGAGACACAAACAGTGAGTGTGCTGAAAAACTAAAGATAAATAATTGTGTGTAATAATGTAATAAACTTCATGCCTGGAGCTTTGGTAAAACAACATAGTTAAATTAAACGGCTTTGTGTTTGCCCCATAATAAAATTATTATGTGCCACTGAGTGAAGTTTTGCTCCTCTTTACTGCTCCATTAAATTACTGCTATAGAAAACAGATTTTGCTTAGCAGTATTTTGGAGAGAGCAATGCAGAAGTGGTTTAATGAGCAGTGCTGAGTAAAATTAGGTAAAATAATAGCATAAAGGCAAGAACTGAAGTTTTTTTTAAATAATTTAGCAATTAGTAGTTGTATAAACCAAAACATCTGTGGTTGAATTGAAGGCCAACTCACTCAATTTGAAACGACAAAACCTTTTCATTCTAAACATCCACAATTGTACAGGCCCGGTGCTGCATGTGAAAGCAAAAGTTTCTAGTAGCAAACGCATACCACTTTTTATCAACATGCACGATTGAATCTTTAAAGAGTGTTTGCATTGCTTTCTCTCTGAAAAATGTTGACCATCCTTCCTCAGCCCAAACAGTAAAACCACCTCAGGAAAGGAGCAGTGGTTTGACATCTTGTTATCTTCATTCTTTACTGTTTTCTTCAATTTTTTTTATACATACCCTCTTTCTTTCATTATGTGTCCATGTTTGGACAAGACAAATTAAAGAAATCCTGACACCTAATTATTGCAGTTATGCCTTTGTCTTCTCCATATCTCTCTTTCTCCAGCAGTGTATACCATTGTCTTCTTAGACAAGGAACCCCCCCCCCCCCGATTAAGGACCCCCCCCCCCCCCCCCCGATTATTTCTTTCTCTTCTGTTTTTCCTGCAGTGGTTTATGTCCGTGCACTTTATGATTATGAGGGCCAGGCAGATGAGGAGCTCTCTTTTTCTGAGGGAGCAGTGATTCGCCTGCTGAGCCGTGATACTCAAACAGACGACGGTTTCTGGGAGGGCGAGCTCAACGGACGGGTGGGCGTCTTCCCTTCTGTACTGGTGGAAGATTTTGCTGAAAATGGGGAGACCAGAGGAGGAGGAGGAGGAGGAGGAGGACTGGGTGACATACAGGTAAAGTGACACTGGCACTCAAAAGGGTATGTCTCGTGGATAACACGCACACACACCGACACACTCACACACTAAACATGTAACTCACTAAGGCCGATTTAAAATTGAGACTTCAGTAACACAAAGCTGAAAATCTGCTCCTATCAGTCTTTCCTCATGGCAGAAATGAGACACGCTAAGGGAAGAGCGTACAACTCCACTGTGTTGCATTCCTGCTGGTTTCCCCTCCCTTCCTGCCTGTTGTACACTTGATCTGTCAGCAGGGCAGAGTTCACAAATACTGAATCAGAACTGCCATGTTCCTGTTGCCCTCTGATTTTTTAAAAAAAAAAAAAAGAAAAACAAAAAAACATGCCGCAATCAAAGACCGAGGTCTTATCTGTCCCACTGTTAGAGTTTCAGCAACAGGAAGGATACAGCCTCTCCCTTCCTAAAAGCCTGTAGTCATAACTCTGATTTGTTGATTAGTTAAAAACATTTTCCTTTATTACCCATAAATACAGTCACTGGCCACTTAATTAGGTACACAAGAAGCCTACTATAGCAACAGAAGTGGCATCTGGTGTCTTCTTCTGCTTCAAGTTTTTAATGTGCAATCATAGATGATCCTCTGCATACCCTGGTTGTAACAAGTATTTATTTATCATTCTCCTCTGACCTCTAGTATCAACAAGCCATTTTAGCCCAGAGAATTGCTGCTCACTTGATCATTTATTTTTTCACAATCATTCATCATGTCGATTAGATATTTGTGTTAAAAGTAGATGAAGAGGTTTACCTAATAAAGTGGCAAGTAAGTGTATCAGCAATGTATCGTCCAAATGAAGAAATTATGAACACCGACTCTTTAATTCCTTTCAGCTTTATGCATCTTTTAGCATCTTTAGTGTCCTTGCTTTTTTTTCCTGAGTACAACTTTGCATTGATTGAAAAAGCTCAAACACTATACCTGCACTGACTATCATAGAAACTGTGTTCTTCAGTTCTTCAATTGGACTTGATTTGGAGTTTGAAGTTTGAAGACGTTTCACTTCTCATTCAAGTTGCCTTTTCAGTTCTGATCACAACTAAAGAAGCCTCTTATTAACTACTGAAGATGACTATGACCGGGATGACAGAACCGTTAAATACACAGTTTCAGTGATGCATTTCTCTTTTTCTGTTCTTTTTTCTAGATCTCTCCATCTGTGAAGTTGCCTCTCTCTCTGCCTCCTCTTCCACTGTACGACCAACCTCCCATCAGCCCTTTCACCAGCCCTGAGACCTCCACTCCACCTCCTCTCCCACGCTCACCCTCTGCTGCACTTAACGGGGAGCACAAGCCTCCACTGCCTGCCTCGTCACACAAGGGACCACTTTCCACTCACAGTAAGTGATGCACACACACACATGCACACAAACACAAATGGCTAAGTGAACTAATTGAGAAAGGTCACTGTGACTTTTTATCAGAAATCTTTCCCCGTGTCTCTATAGATCACAGCTCTGGCAGGAGTCCAGTGTCTCCAGGATTTGCTCAGACTCAACCGCAGCGATTCACCTCTGAAGGAGGCCCAGGGAAACTACGGCCTGTTAGTATCAAACCTATTTCAGGCAATAACTTGCTGGTTATTGTGAGCGATACAATATATTTTGTTGACACACAGATGTCCCTGTAGTATGACCACCTCAACATTTTACTCCTGTGCTGGCCTCCTAACCCTGTATAGTTTAGACTTTTAAAACTGTATTATTTCTTTTTAAAATTATTAATGGCGTGGCACATTTGTACCTGTCAGCGGAGTGAGTGGCTGCTCTTGGACCTGCTCAGATCATGGTTAGGGCTGTGCAATATATCAATATTATAGCTTTACTGATTAGATTTTTGATATGGTCATATCATGTTTATTATACTGAAGACATTTATGAAATGCGCTAAATATTATTAATTATATATATTTAAAATACATGGAATAGACAAAATTCTATTTTAAAAAATCCACTTTATAACACAAATTTAAACCTAATTATTTGTGTTATAGCAAAATTTGCTATAACTATACTATATATATATTAATATCAAATCATTTTTAAAAAGTGTATCAGATTTTTCCCCATATTGCCTAGCCCTGATCACAGCTCAAAAGCTGAGGTGATTGAGACTTTGTGATGGTTTCTCTTAATATGTTTCCTCCTTAATATACAGTACAGTATATAAGAGCTAGCCACACCTTTTGTCTGTCCAATTAGTACAGTTTTTGATTGATCAATCAGATTTATTTTTTGTGATGGGTAGGTGATTACCTTACCTTTACAGAAATCATTTGTCAGTCTTGAGTTTGCATTTTGCACTAGTGGTTTGAAGGTTTGAAGTTTAAGTGTCACTATAGACTTTAGGAAGTTGCTATGGGCTATTGTCATGTACCAAAATCTACCATTTACTAGCCATGTTTTCCTGAACACAGTATTTTACACAACATGTTGATATACCTCCATGGTTTATTTATGTATTTATTCATTATTTATTCATTCAGTGGTTTGTGTGACTTTTACTGACTAAGACAATAGGTTTCCTCATTTTTTTTCTTTCTGTCACTGCTGCAGGTGAGAGCTGCGCCTCCTCCACCTAAACAGCACCCACGGAGGCAGCAGGTAAAGAACGACAAGACGGAGGAGGTGGAGATCACACTGGTGTGACAGACTGCCAGACTTTTTCTACAGGCTGAGGAACCGAAAAGCTCTGAAGTAAAATGAGCTTTAATAAAGGGATGTAAACTGAACTGAACCACGTCAGCCCCTCCAGCATCCTCTGTCCTCCTGAAGTGGAGGAGGAAGGGAGAAACAGCAGATATAGTATTCAATTAAATAAATGTATTAGATTCCTAATCAAATGCAGCAGTCTCACATCGCATCTCATCTCATCACTCTCCCATCCTTCCATTCTTGCCTTAAAACTTCACCTTAAACTCACCTCAAACCAGAGCACAGTAAAAGCGGCAGCATGAAAAGGAAGAATGTCTGGAGGGAGTGAGTATGAAAAGTTGGCAAGTTTTCCTTTATCTCATTTAACTTACTTTCATACAGCATTTTTTTTCTGCGCAGACTAAATGCTCTGCCAAGTCTGAGAATTTTTTTTTTCTTTGCTGACAAATAATCATTAAGCATGGAAAAAGTTTTGGACCCCACAATCTGCCAAAAATAAAAAAGGCTAACCAGACGAATCAAACATTTAACTAGATACATAAATAACGCTGTTGGTTAGTAGTGACATGAGTAGGTGACAATAGTTTACACATACTATTTCACTTTTTCCATCTCTTGGTGCCTCCACTTATTCATTTAGAGGACATTATCTTCCTACAAAGATTAGCTGATGTATGTTTTCAGTTTTACAAATTCAAATTTTACATGAAGGTAGCCTTAATGATTAAATGTGTGCAAACAAAAATCAGTTTAAAAAAAGAGGCATTAAAAGAAAAAGATATATATGTATATATATATATATTGGGGTTTTCTTTTTTTTAGTCTCCTCATTGGTGGTAAAGAAGAAATTTTAAATAAGAAAGATTTTTGACATATCAGGTACTTTTCACTAAATTCATCAAAACTTGCAACAATTGAAGTATTTTGGTGGTTGAATTAAATGGACAGAGAAACTGTTTGGTGTGTGTGGACACAGAATCCTCCTCTCCATCCCTTTCCCCTCACCATATATACGTACAGAAGTCCTTATCATCATACAGTATGTATTCAATTGGTATTAGTACAGTACATTACTGTGGTCATAGGAATGTTATGCACAGCGTTTCATAAAGACTTAACTCAGCTGAGTGGATGACCACGTCTGATATGTAGTGGAAGATTTATTCTTATCTTATGCTGAGAGAGCATTGTAAATACAGTATGAAGGAGGGATTAAAGGAGAAGGGGGAGGAAAGGAGAAAAGGAGGCTGGATCCTCCCTTCTCCTCCTATCTCCACCTCTTCTCCACTCTCCCTCTGATATCTAATATCTATTCTGTCCGTTGGCAGTCAGTGTGAATTAGTACCTTTTATATACACACACAGTACATACATGATATTGCACACATGATGCTCTATCTTCTCTCTCTGTGGTTGTAGCTGATCAATTCAGGAGGACGACAGTGGTGCTTTGAAAGGCACTGGAATTGTTGGTATTCACTTGTGGTGACAATGAAAAGTTTTATTTGTAATGATACATGCACTAAAATACAGATCATATCCCATGTTTATTTACTCTAAAGTATATAATATAATTTTTAGCTGACATGCATTATATTTACAGGTATTATTTTGTAATGCCTAGTATTTCCATCTTATCACATATGGGAGTCAGACTGTTTAATGGACCAGAGAAAACCTTTTAAGTCTTATGTTTCACCTTTATTGTTCCCTGGTGTCTCACATTTCAAAGTAGAAAGCGACATTCAAAGTACAGTGATGTTGTGTTTTGTCTTCTACATCTTTCCCCCTCAATTAACCTTCAAGCCTTGATGGGCAGCATAGCACTTTTATTTATTTGTACCTTCCCTGGAGAGTAGCAGCGTTGTCACATAGCAGCAGAAAATGTAGAAATGACTCTGATGAATCACTATAATTACAATTACAATAGTCCGAATCGTTCTTCTCACTCTCATGCTGTGGTGGCTCCTCTTTGTTTCACTGTGACTGACACTTGTATTTTAAACTTTCCACTCTTATAAAGAGATGGTGAGATAATTGTGGACAGTATAATTAGATGTTTTTCTCTAAACAGTGAACAGAAATACAGTGGTGTTTTTTTAAATGAAAATTAAACAAAATATCTCTTTTGTTTGGTCTTTGGAAAGACCTAAATATTTAGAAATGACTGTTTTTCTAGGAGTGAGCAGGAATTGTGATCTCTGATCTGTGTTCGACTATCAGCATGTGCCCAATTTACCAACATATTTATTTTAACCAGGGTTTGATTTCATGGAGCAAACACACACTACCTTCCCTCAGCGTGCACACAAGAAATGAAGGCGCTCCTCAATACTGGAAACAATTATGATGTTTTTGTTTGTTTTTTCATGTTGGTGTGATAGTTTCAGGAAATAGATGGAAAAAGAAAAGTGCATAATATTAACATAATGTATAGCACTGGGACACATCTTGGGGCTCTGACTTCATTGGAATGTAATGTGAAGCTGAATTGAATCATACTAAGTAAAGTGGTAGAATTAATGGTGAAAATAGAATTAAAAAAACATTTTTGTCTTTTTTTTTGCATCAGTTTTTAGAAGCTTGTGAAGCATCCAAGACCTACCACAGTTAAGCATGCTGGAATTAGATCCAACCCTGTGCTCCTCCGCTGTTGTAGGAACTGTCTTTGGTCAAGCTCGACCTGAACAACAGCCTCTCCTCGATCTCTCTGAGATCTTATCTATATTGGTGTTCAAACTTGTTTTGAAGTTTATGGTTTACAGCCGTTTCCCACAGAATCGTCCACCACAAACGCTCAACCTGTCAATTCACCAAAATGCAACATTGATGACTTTTCTTTGCCAGTTTGAACATAACTTTTTTTCCCCTTTGTGATTCACACAGTGTGAAATTATTTGATACAAGCCTTTGTTTGGTTTTTTTAATGTATTGTATAATTCTACATTTCTCATCCTTTGATTTGGAGCAGCGCCGCTGCTGCTGCTGTTATGAACAGTGTGGTGGAACAACTGGCCTTCTCTCTTTTTCTCCTTTCACAGACTGTTGCCATGGTGACAATAATGACAAAAGTATCTACATATTACCATTGGCTGTACAAAAACAAAGTTTGTATTTATTGTGTACAAATGTTAATTAATAAAAAAAAAATATGGAAAAGTTAGGCTTTTTTTTTTTTTAATCATGTGATAGCGTCGTTGTTTAACTAATCGTGTGCGGGTGAATGTTTGTCCTATGTACATGCATGTGTGTTGTCTAGATGTTCTAGTCAGAAGTGGGTGTGATCATGGCAGCACACTATAAACACACTACACAAGGATTTCCTGAGCGGAGCAGGAGGGGAGAGAGGAGCGACAATGCAGAAGAGCAGCAGCAACTGTGGACGTCATATTTTGGCCCCTGAAGGTCTCCATTCTTTAATTTTGTCATAATTCTTTATTTGCCATGTGCTCCAGAGGGAACCTAAAGGCCCAGTCTCCTCCAGATTCCACATGCGGGCCATCCTGTGTGAAACTCTATCTGTGCTCCAACCCACAGGGTATGTATAATACATGTAGACGTTTATGTTATTTTGTTGAGTCTCTTAATTATTTTCTGAATACAGATGTGTCCTGTTTTGTGTGTATGTTCTGTCTAGACAGCGTTTTAGAACGCAAAGCTCTGAGGGAGAGTGTTTTCCCTGAACTTAGAGAGCACTGCAGAAACACATGGGGACTGGACCTCAGGGTGAGTATCCTACACTTATCATTTTATGTTTTGTTGCTGCATTTGCTGCTTATACTGTATTTATTAAGGTGCTACTAAAAATGTCTCCACATTAAAAAAACAAAACAAAAAACAATACTATAATATTTTAAGTCCACTCATTATTACTGCAACTGCTTTTAGGTTCTGCTCACATGAGCACTGTGAGCTGAATGTACTGTATTTTTGAACATTATTCTTCCAAAATGACAGTCGGCTGCATCTTTCTGTCATAGACTTGTATTAAAGGTACAATGTAGTTGCGTGTATCAACCTCTTTAATAATAATAATAATAAGCTTTTTAGTAACGGTAAATTTATGGTGAATCATCTGGTATTTTAAGATAATTTGTAAAGGATCCAGGGGTGAAAGTCATGAATGAAAAAGGTAAAATCTCCTTGAAACTGAAGAAGCTGCAGTCAACATGAAGAATAGTAAAATAAAAGTAAATGGTTCAGAAGTAGGCATTGTATGTGCAAACAAACAGTGTAATCCAAAGCAGTAGTGATCCAGGTGTGTGTGTCCGTCCTATGATCTGTGCTTTTACTTCCCTGAGGCATCGCAATAAATGTGCATTCAATGTACCTGATTTAATTTGATAATAAAAGGAGAGGAGAACTAGGTGAGCGGCTATTACACGACTTTGTGGGCAGTGAGTTAGTTTGCATTTATGTGTGTCGCCTGTGTTCATGACAATGACCTCAGGGCAGTTCAGCCGCCGCACTGTACTATCTCTGTTTAACAGCACATGCTTAATTACAGAGATGGCAGAACATGATACCTTATTTAACCACCACACCTCACTGTGTTCATTTCATGAAAAGCACACACAAACTGAATTATCAGTCTTGATTATGTTGTGTATGTTTGTGTGTGTTTTTGCAGGTGATAGACCCATTTGAGTCCAGTGATCCCTGTTGTTGGCCAGATGAATGCACCAGACAGCAGCTAATTAAAGAATGCAGAGAGAGCTCCGTCGGACCATATTTACTGGTAAATTATTCAGCACTAGGAATCATGTAAATATGAGTGAAGAATATAACAGCCATGGTTAATGGAAATATGAGTCCACCAGTGCAACACTTAACTGCCAGTAGTTGTTGGATGAGTCCTTGTTGAAACTTGAGGTTTTGAATATTGTAAGTGCACCTTTTAAAGTAGTTTTATTGGTTTGTGAATTTTGGAGTTTGGTTTCCACAACAATGTAATTTACAGTAGTAATAATAATAATTATAACTTAGCACAAATCTGTCTGTCACCCAAAATTTTAAGTTACTTCATAGATACATGACTCAATGAATATTGCTACTAATTAATATTGTTTTAAAAGTGCATCACATGCTGATGGTCCCTCTCTGTCCACATGATGGCGCTGCAGGCTCTGGTCGGACATCAGTATGGCACAGCCAGTCTGCCCGCCCAGGTGGACGTGCCTGAGTATGAGCTGCTGCTGCAGCAGAGCCAGCAGGCAGGCGTCAGCACTCAGGTGATGGAGAGATTTTACCAGAGGGATGAGAACACCATCCCTCCCTCCTACTGCCTGAGGCTTCCACACACACACACCTGCTCTCCACGGGTAATTACTCTCAGGCTTCACCTCATTTACTCACTCTGTTTACCTGCTTTATATCTACAAATCCTAATCCAAATGACCTCATGAACATAAGTGTCAGAAGTAAAGGTTTGATCAAATAAAACACTTTATGTTCCTTTTATGGCATATTTTTTAATAACTGATCTGACGTAAACAGTGCAACAATTATCGATCTTATTTCACCACCGGACAACAGAAGGTTCACTGACACCAACTGAGAAGCTGAACCAGCAGCCTCACTTTGAGCCACTGTGAGCTTCTTCATACTGTTTCATACTATAACTGCACCAAAGATGAAGTGTGTACATACAGTCAGTGTGCAGAAAACTCCAAACACCAGAAAATAATTTACAGAACAACAATCACATGAAAAAAATGAGTAACTGATTTATTGTTTATAATAGTATGTCACATAGTTTAAATATCTGCATAGGTGTAATTTAGCTTTTGGTGACAATGTTGTCATATTTTATTTCCTCACCAAGATTAGTTATTGTGTTTATATATATATGTGTGTGTGTGTAAACAAAGTGTATAACTCTTTTGCTAAACAGCCAGAGATCAATAAGGAAAAGCAGAACAAGATGAAGGTGACAGAAGAAGAGCTGAAGAAGGTGTTTCAGACCAGTGTGAGTCTGTGTGTCCACAACGGTCTTATGTCACCAGAGAAGGCCCTCACATATTACAGATCAGGTGAGACACAAATTTTGTGTCTGCCTGCGTGTGGCCGAACGTTGTATAAAGTATAATTTCATCACTCCTTCTCTCTAGCCCTCGACACAGATCTGCGATTTGCTTTAGATGCTCCTCCTGATGAAGACACCATCAGACGCTGCCTGGTCTACATCCACAGGGTCGTCAGTGCCGAAACTGAGAGAGAGAGAAGCCAGGTACATTAACTGCCACACCACAGATTAACCTCACCCTCACTCACTCTCATGACTCCATAAGCACAAATAAATACTTTTCTTTTGATATACCACCAACATTAATCTTTCTTTCTAAGTGAACATTTAAAAGGAACATATTTGATACAGCTGAGCATGAGATTACCAAGGCTTATTACGCACATTAACTCTGAGTATTAATGTTTTTGTTATAGACTCACGTGGCACAGATCTGTGGTATGTTGCCACGGGAATAATACACAATTCCTTATATGGACATCAAGCTTTAAAAAAGGCATTTTTTTCCTCTTTTTATGTGTTGTTGAGTCAAATTTATGATTAATTTTATATTGCTTATTTAAAAAAAACAAAAAGAAAAATGGGAGTAGCAATAATTGTGCAGAAGTCACAAAATAGACAGTTTTTCTTTTATTTTTGTTCATAAAAATGAGCCAAGTAAACTTTGACCTGTGACGTATTTCCAAATTTAACAAATTAAATCAGATTTTAAATATTATAAAAAGGGATATAAGACACTCTTAACATATTAGCAGCCTAAATGCTCTGTGTATGAAAGTTTAAAGGTTAAAATGACTGTTATCTATTAGTTTAATTTATTACTTACTTAATATAAATAAAAAATGTACATGTTTTTATTTTAACATAACAGCACATACATAATCTGAAGTATCTCTCATATATTTTGGTCATTAATTGTATGTATAAACCTACTAATGTGCTGTAGAAATTATTTTATTTTTATTTATTTTTTTCAGGCTGCCACGTGTAACCCAAGGACAGCACCCACTGATGCACAGCTACTCTCAGAGCTTTGTGACAAGTTCCTCCCTGGTCTTGTCACTTCCTGTCAGCATCTGGTATATACCACCACCACACAGTGTGACTGTCGCTATGGTTACACAACATCCAGGAGGTGGGGCTATGCCAGTTCTCTGTGCCAGCAGGTGTACTCTGATATTGTGGGGTTGATTGATAGTGTGAACACATCGGAAACCATGAACCAGACGCAGCCTGTTTATTCCCTGAGCCGAGAGCAGGCAGAGCAGGAGGAGCTGTGTGACACTCTGTCCCAGCTGTATGATGTCATTCAGCCACAAGAGGAAGAGGTGAGGGGGAGCTGTTTTTCTGGACAGTTTCTACAGCTAAAAAAAGTCAGCATTACAATGACGGATTCATAGTGTATAACTGCTGTTTGTTTTCATTGGCTGTAGATACGAGCTTATGTGAAGCAGAGTGACCAACAGTGCCCACTAGTGGTTTTGGGAGGGCCCTGCACAGGAAAGACTGTGCTGCTGGCACACAGTGCTCAACAGGTGAAATGTTTAAGTCAGGTCTAAGAGACTGACAGTTTCTTCTCTTGATGTTTTGATTCAGTATTTTAGTTTGAGTTGTTTTTGTTAGATTAGATTTGCTATAAATTCCAGCCCATCCATTTCAGGAAGTGCAAACGATAAAATACATGCAGCAGATTAGTGTGGTGAACAGTGACCTGTTTCCATGCCTTTGGGGTGTGGGAAAATGGTTCTTCATTATTTCCTTACATTAAACTGAACAAAAAGGGGAAAATAATCATCTGACTAAGTCTTAATCATAACATTTATTCGTTTGATATTTTGTTGTTGATATCTAGTAACTTGATCAAGAACAACTAGCCACATGACCAAATCTTAAGATGTAAACAGGATAAACACTGTACATGTACAAACAGCTGTAGAAAGCATCCACTGAGAATGCCATGACTTAAGTTCTAATCCAGTGCTGGGGTCGATACTTTGTGGTTTTAATTACATATAAATGAGTCTCAGGTCTCTCTGTCTCTCCCCACAGATAAAGTCATGGCTACCAGACAGCGATCCTGTGGTGATCACTTATTTTTGTAACCTGGAACCTTTGTTTTCCCCATCTCACCTTTTGTCCAGCCTGTGTTATCAAATAGCAAAGAGATACCACAGTGACTCTTCCCTCAAAAATGGTCTCAGCTTCAACAGTGGCACTGACCCAGACAATCTTCGCTGCATCACTGACCCCAAAGACAACACAACATCTATTCTGGATTCTCATGATGAACCCACCACCACTGCCAGTGTTTTTGATGCTAACCTTAATCTTTGTACCATGCAATGCCCACATTGTTATACCGGCATCCAAAAACCTGACATGACTTTGTCTGAGCTTAAAAAACACTTCTCCTTCCTCGTGTCCCAACTGCCTTCTACCAAACAGCCTTTAATTCTAAACCTTGATGGCCTGGATCAAATTGACAACAACATTGTTTGTTCTCAAGTCATTGAGAGCCTCCCGTCCCCACTCCCACCTTCAATCAGACTAATCCTCACGGTCTCCTCTAGTCGTACACAGGCTCTAGAGGCCATCAAACAGCACTACCTGCAATCCTGTCCACCACATTTAGTATCAGAGGGCAGTGAGAGGAACATGGGATGTGTCTGTGTACAGTTGGGACTGGCAGACAAAAAAGAGTGTGTGAACCTGCTGGCGTCGCTGCTGAGAAGTTCAGGAAGGAGGGTTACGTCAGGACAACAGGCACTGGTGAACCAGGCAATGACTTCCTGTTGCCTGACTCTCTATGCCCGCCTACTGCATGTCCACACCTCGCTTTGGTACTCTGGTAAGTATGACATAATCAACAAATACACTTTTCAAATACTCCTAAATGATAAGGCAAGTTTTACTGCACATATTTTCCTTATAGTCAACTACAAATCTCAGTTCAGCAGTGGTTAGTCCATCCCCACCCCAAGTTTATGATACATAGAGTCCCAAGACCATTTTTACTAATGTATGAGAAAGTAACTCTTTAATAAATTGTTCCAAATTTTTAAAAGGCTAAAGATTTTCCTTAGAATTGACAAGTGAAAATTAGCTGACAAGTGAAACACACCCCCCAGCAGCCAGCAAAGATACTGAACCTCCACAAACAATACTAGTTTTATGGCCCGGGGTAATATGTCTGATTTAGGAAATACACATCACTGTTATTTTTCTGTAGTTTCATGGGATGTAAATATAAAAAATCAGAAAATCTAGAATATCTAGATATTCACATATATCCATCTCAGAGTTGCCCAGGCCCTAGAATAAATTAAAAATATCTTGGTTGCTTTTAGCTATGGTTAAGCAATACTTTACTTTTTTTAAATTTTGCATATATAACATTTAAATTACATTTTGACAATACTTTATTGTTCATCTTAGTGCACATTTCTTTTCTTTTTTTTTTAAAGGTACTAGAAAAATAAACCAACTTATTTAATTGTCTGCCATCATCAGATTCAGACGTGACTGCGACAACTCTCCCCAGTGGAATCCACGCATCACTCTCTGCACTCCTCGATCACCTCGAGCAGAAACATGGCTCCTCTCTCGTGGCTCGTGCCGTCTCCTACCTCACCCTCTCCAGGACTGGGCTCACTGAGGTGGAACTAGCCAATATCCTCTCCGTCAGTGATGGGGTGCAGTCTGTGTGTATTCTGCAGGGTGAGAGTCGCTCCTCCAGGATGAAGGTCCTACAAATTGACGTGGAGAGACTTCTGCTGGATTTGCAGCATTTCCTCATCAGGAGGACGTTTATGAGGTCTCGTGTGTTGTTGTGGATGACCAGACATTTCAAGCTGGTGGTGGCAAAAAGGTATTTAGGCACTCAAGAGGTGAGGAGGGAGATTCACGCAGAGTTGGCAGATTATTTTAGTGGCCGACAGGCTCGTGAAAATGCTGAGCCACTCCTTTTTGGGCAGAAATCAGGACCAAACACAGAAACTCTTCAAAAGAAAATATATGAAAACAGGCAGCCTTTTATGTTCGCTTGTTTTTCTACACATGCTGGTCAGGTGGAACTGAGAAAAGTCATAGAATTGCCATATCACTTGCAACAAAGTGGCAGATGGGAGGAGTTGGAGCGGGGAATATTAATGTCACTAGGGTTTCACCAGGCTATGGTCCAAGGAGGTCTTCTTGAAGAGCTGGTCACCATGTTGCAGAGTGACAAACCGCAGTTTCAGTTTTTAAGAGAAAGACAACTGCTTGCAGGAACATTAAAATCATCTGCTTATTTTCTGCAGCACGTGCCTTTGCAGCTGCCTTCAGTGATGGAAACAAGCCTCCTCCCCTATCTGGAGGTATTTCCTGCACTCAAAGCTTATATCAGAGAGATCAGAGAGGAGAGGAGAAAAAGAGGACATGGGTTAAATGTAGTGCTTAGTCCTGCTCCTTCTTCTCTTCCTCCTATTCAGCGTTTAAAGTGTGACATTTGTGTGGCACAAGCAGCAGGGACAGAGTGTGGGATTGTTGCACAGATCACAGATAATGGTTCTGCTTGGATCTGGAAAGGCTCTGGATTCGATGTAGGGAAATTGTCACTGAACTGTGAGCAGAAGGATCTGAAGTTTATGGGAGTGAAGACTAGTGGTCGTTTCCTATTGCTTTCCACCCATTGCAACAAGGTCTTCTTGTGGGATGTGACAGGCCCAGAAAAGCTTCAAGAGGTTAAAGACCTTTTGAAACCAGAGTCAGAAACACCAAACAAAATCACTGGGTTTGTTGAATGCCAGAAAAAGATATTTATGTGGTGGGAGGATGAACGTTTTTTGAGTGTGTTTGATGTCTCCAGTAAGAGCTTGACTCGTGTCCAGTGTCAGACCTCTGTGACCTGTTTAGTTTGCTCATCTAATGGCTTTTACATATACTGTGGGCAAGAGGATGGCACAATCGCCGTATATGACACAGTCTCCTGCTGTCTGCTTAGCAGCAGTACAAACTCAAACCACAGTGCGGTGAAATTTATAATTGTCTCTGAACAGAAGAGGGAAGTGGCATGTGTTGACAGGAGTGGTAACGTAACGTTATGGGATGTGGCGACCAAAACAAAACCACCCAGACTTGTAAAAGAAAGATTAACTGAGGGTGAAACTAGTGATCTCCTAAATCATGATTACTCTGAAGAAATGAAAATGTGTTTGGTTTGTCAGTCTCATCAG
The DNA here is from genome assembly GCA_016785285.1 of Brachirus orientalis. Taxonomy (NCBI): domain Eukaryota; kingdom Metazoa; phylum Chordata; class Actinopteri; order Pleuronectiformes; family Soleidae; genus Brachirus; species Brachirus orientalis. The sequence continues at coordinate 2,542,766 of JAFBJR010000179.1, forward strand.
GTTTCACTGTGGGATACATGTGACTGGGAGCTATGGGACCAGTTCTTGGCTCCACATGGAAAGGCCTTTACTCAAGCTGTGCTCTCTCAAGGTGGCACTCTTTTCTGTGCTGTGTTAGACACCTGTTCCCTTGTCTTGGTGTGGAAGGTTAGCAAAGGGGAGTGTGTCCTGTCCTTAGGAACAAGTCAGCAGCCCCATGCACTCTTCAAAACTGCCTCAGATCTCATTTGTGTCACTCATGATGGCTGCCTGACAGTGTGGGACTCTGACATGATAGATGCTGCAGGGACAGCCCCGAAAACAGGGTGTGGTGTGAAAGAAGTGGTGGTTGAAGACAATGCGGAGCATTTCTATACCACAGATGGGTCAGAGGCAGTGTGGAGATGGACTCTAGAAGCAGGTTTTCCACATGCTAACTTCCTACATGAAGGTCCGGTGGAGAAACTGTGCCTTTCTCCAGATAACACCCACCTTTTGACTCTCTCAGTAGGGGATATTTACACCTGGCAGACAGAAACAGGTCAGAACATCCTGCGAATTAGTGGCAGCAGAGCTACAGATATCCTCATCACCCCTAATAATAAATTTGGGGTGAGCATTTCCAAGCAAGGGCTGTCTCATGTGTGGAAGCTGGTGAATGGGAGTATTGTCTGCAGCATACACCTCCACCTGTCCAACGCCAAGGTGTCTCCTGAGAGTACTTTCCTCCTTGGCTGTCACCAGGGTGACCTGTTAGCTGCTAGTCTCTGGTCAGGTTCCATCAGCAAACGATTCTCCTGTGTGGAGAGTTCGGACCATGTCGTTACTTTCCACGCACTCTCAGAGCAGCCAGACTTTGTGGTAGTGATGACCGCTTCAGGTGCTGTGTACACCTGGAAGTTGGCAGAGGAGACTGTGTGCAAGCACTTCCAGCTGCCCTGTATGTTTCAGTGTCAGCCACGAGACTTCCAAATGTCCTCTGACGGGAGCTGTGCACTACTGTCCACTGTCAACAACACCATCAACCTGCTGGACTTGTCTCAGGTCAGACTGCGCTCATTCAAAGCGGAGGGTCCTGTTGTTAAGGCCTGCATGGACCAATGTGGATGTCTGACTGCTTACATCAGCTGGGAGAAGATCTGTGACTATGAGCTGCACTCAAGGCCCGTTCTCACAGTCATACGACTGGCAGATGGGGAAAGAGTAGGGAGTGTGTGGTTGCCTAAAAATCCATTAAGTTTGGTTGTTTGTAAGCAGCAGCATGTGTACGTGGGGTTTGAGGACGGGTCTGTAGGTGTGTATTCTGTTTCAGATGTCGTGATGAACAGGGAAGAGTCGGTCAGGTGCAGAGAAAAGATGATAGGTGAGTTAAAGCAATGTCCCTGTGACAGAGTACCCTTCAGTTGGTTGCCCTTAGCGACCCCAAATGTTATATGGCCAAAAGACTGTGACGTATGATTTTTTTCTTTGAATTATTATTATATAAAGATAAGATATATATATATTTTTCAATGTGGCTTGTAACCAAGTGTCATTCATTTATTTGTCTATAATCCTTTTACTTTGTTTTTCTATAAGACATATCGTTTCATTTTGGCCATCATTTTAGTTGGCAAGCAAATAAATGAAATATTAAAATGTTATATTTATAATTTGAAGACAGTAGATACAAATACTGCACGTGTCATTTGTTTTGGTTTCGGTTCATGATGGGTATGATACAGCACTGAAGAAAATTATAACCTGGCTTGCAGGCTGACACAATATCCACTATCAACACTGTCCTAAGTGATTTGTGTGCACAGACAGATTTGGCACATTTGTTTTAAATACTTAGTTAATATAAAAATGCAATATTATATTAACTAACTCTGATACATTCACACTGAGTTTTGTAACTGTGAGATTTACTGTACTCTTGCCAAATAAAAAGTACACTTGGTCCATAAATTGTATTATTCAAAACATGAAATTGATACTGAGTTACTGGTTTAAGTTTGCCCTGTCTCGCAAGGATAAAGAATCCTTCCAAAGATTCCTGGATCCAGATGGCGATCCGGATCACCACCATCATCCGTTCCTTGTTCCATTACACGGCTTTACTGAAAAATTCATCATTCGTCCATAACGTTTAGAGTTTTGCTTTTTTAACAAACCAACGCTGACAAAAACATAATCTCTTTGGCGGAGGTAAAAATCGTGTGTCTTTTTGTAGATATTATGACTATAAAATGGAGTAATTTCATTTTCATAGCTTAAAACATATATATTTTGAAGGGATATTCACTGATTTTATGCTGCCTTTAGTGAAAGCTCGTAAATTAGGTACTTCCGTCTGTTTACCCTGTTTTGTTGATGATATAAAAAGTAAACCACCACTTGTAGCCCGGGATAAACGTTGATCCCACCTATTCATTAACTTTGTTAAGGGCTCTTGTCTCAATTATACATATGTTTGACATTACAACGTTTGCAAAAAGCTCTACGATATACCACTGTGGCAGACGTAGTGCTTCATATTTCCACGACTGATTGTGAAAAGTCCGACGGTACGTGAACGCAGCGGTCGCTCAGATATTGCCAGAGCCAAGGCTGATGCTACATCACTTTATTTGAGTGCAGGTGAAGACATGGTGCAGTTGTTGTGTTGGGGAGACAGTTCCAGTGGACAGTTCGGTCCACAGCGAGCTCTCAGGCCGGAGACCTGGACTCTGCCCTGGGACATAAGTGACATCTGCAGCGGGGAGCAACACACTCTGTTCCTCAGCAGTGATGGATCCCTTTTCTCATGTGGACATAACGCTCATGGACAACTTGGACGTAAACAACCCGGACGAAAGAAAAATAAAGACAGAGAAAAGCCAGGTAATGGTGACAGTAACGGTAACAAGTAAAATAACAACAACAACCAGTGTGTTTTGAAATGACAGCAAACTAGTCTGTGCAACAGCAAAATGTCCATGGTGATATAGTATTCATTTTTGTATCTTTTCAGTACTTTTATTATCCTAATCTTTTAAATACATTTTTTTTTTTAAAAAAAGGTTTATGGTGTGTATTATTTTTAAACTTTGTATTGATCTCCTTTTATTGTGCAACTAACTTTTATAAATAAAACTGTATTGCTTTGCTATAAACTCTTTCTGACCGTGAAAACTGCATAAAGACTCTTATTAAATGCAGATTGTAACATATTTACTACACGAGCGCAGTATGAATGTGTTAATTATAAGTTGATAACGACCGAATGAGTTTATTCGCACTCATTTGCACAAACATGATGACTGAGCTAAGTTTCTGTTTACCTTCACTCAGTCTAGAAAACGAAACCTAAAACAGAAGCTGTCCCTTTTTGTGTTGCGTTCATGAACATTCTGTGAATTTGGGATTTCAGCGACAAACAGTAGTTCATTCAGTGAGTATACAGTGTTCTGGTTATTTAATAGTGTAATGTTAGAAAGTAGTGACATATTTTACTCGGGTAGAAAGAAAAAATATTAAAAGTGCTTAAAAGGTAATAAAAAATAGTGTTACTGATTTTTTTTTTTTTTACAAAATTTAACAAAAAAATTGTGTTATTGTTAGTACTGGTAGTATAGCACATTTCACAGAACAAGAGTGTAACACTAAAAAATAACAGTCAAATATTAAGTATTACTGTTTATTTAGCAATTTGTCTCTTTCAACATTTAATTATTCACTTTTGATATTGTGTATTATACATGTATGGCACATTGTAATTAACATTATTCTTAACATTTTTTTTTATATTTTAATATGTAAACGTGTGTATAACTGAAATCTTAATATGAAAAATAAGTAATTAGAAGCCACAGCTGTTTTCCTCCAAATAGTAATCTTTTTGTTGACAATTTTAAATTGTTCACATAAATATGGCTGCTCTTTATGTCCCTGTTCTCTCCTTGTGTGTCTGTCCCTGTGTGTCATCCCGTGGCAGGTCGTGTGGAGGGGCTGGGTAAAGTGGTGACGATGGCGTGTGGTCAGGACCACTGTCTGGTTCTGTGTGCTTCTGGAAACGTGTTCTCTTGGGGGGCTGCAGGAAATGGACAACTGGGCTGCGCACCGAATCCGCAGCAGAGCATTTTCAGACCATGGCAAGAGAGTTTGTGGAGCACATGATTATGTATTATGAAAGCTAGTTGAGTGTGTGTACAAGTACAAAACTTTTCTTGTGTGTGTGTGCGTGTGTTTTAACTGTCTCATCTAATTGCAGTCGGGTGCCCATATCACTGCCAGTACCAGTGATTCAAGTTGCCTGTGGAAACGCCTACTCTCTGGCATTGACTAAAGGTAAGAGTCTTTTGTTTTGTATGTGCGCATTTAACTTTTTTGATCGTGATACAATAAATATCACAACAAATGGGATTATACTGCAGGAAAACACACAGCTATCCTCTTCATACAACCTTCATTATGTGTGAACATTTGGAGAAAACGACAAAGTAGTCTAAGCCGATGTAGTTCGTAACTTAAATCAGTTTCCATTTTATATTCAAATCGTTTGCCAGATGAGGTCACTTAATCCAGATTACGCCTCAGTCAGTGCCACCCAGCTCTCTCTGTGTTTCTCAGTACAGTGGTGTTTAGATCTCACATTTTCCAAGAAAGACAGAGGCAACAGCTACATTGTGTGAGTAAAGTGACGTGGCTGCAAACAGGTGGGAGAATGGCTGCAAACACGATTCTTCTGCCTATATAAACCCAGTCATTTAGCAGTTTGACGTAATAAACTCTTCTTGTGCCCGGCTGCACCTGTGTTGCTGCTGTATACAGTACACACTGTAAGTATTGCGTAGCCCGTTTTCATATGAAGGACACAGCACACAAAAAATGCTACAGTTTTCATCATTCACAACAACAAAATCACCAAAGGTTACACCCTGCAGCTTTAAGGATAGCTGTACTTTTCAAAAAAAAAAAATGTTCTACCTCTGCTGATGAAGTATAGACTTTGAAGCTTAATAAAACTGTTTTCTTTACACTCCCTTCCACTTTCCAGGAGGAGATGTTCTCTCGTGGGGTTTGAACAGCCACGGTCAGCTGGGTTTGGGGAAGGAGGTGCCACTGCAGTACACGCCCGTCTTGGTGTGCGCTCTGACTGGCATAGCAGTGACCCAGATTGCAGCCGGAGGGAGCCACTCTCTGTTCCTCACGCTCTCGGGCTTGGTGTACTGCTGTGGAGCCAATAAATCTGGCCAGCTGGGGCTCAACAGGGTGGATGAGAAGGGTACAAATGATTGTGCATCGCATACTTCACATTTAGTAGATTATTCATAGTGGCGATGCTCACTGATCACTGATCAAACCCTCTGCTCCTACCTAAAGACAAGAGCATTATAACATTTTGAGACTTTTCATTCCAACAGGACAAAACAGCAAGACTAATAAAAAACAATGTTTACAGAATTCAATTCAATTTCAATTCAATCAAATTCTTATTTGTATAGCGCCAAATCACAACATACATTATCTCAAGGTACTGTACATAGTAAGGCCAAAACCTTTACAATATTACAGAGAAAAAAGAAACCCAACAGTTCACACAATGAGCAAACACTAGGCATCAGTGGAGAGAAAAAACTCCCTTTTAACAGGAAGAAATCTCTGACAGAACCAGACTCAAAGATGTGCGGTCATCTGCCTTGATTGTTTGGGGTGAGAGGAAAGTGGGGGACAGAGGAGAGGTGGGGGGAGAGACAGAAGAGAGAGACCAGGAGCAAATATACAATTAAATCAAAAGTGTTTATGATGCTTGCTTAAAGTCCACATCAACACTTTGCTTTAAAATGCAGCACAGCTGATGACGGGGCTTTTTGTAAATGAATAAACTGAAAAATGCTCAGAACCACTCAACACATGACAGACGCTTCTCAGAGAGAAAAGAAGCCGCTGTTAGAAATGAATGTTAGTAACGTTTGTTCTGATGTTGATCAATAAATACCACCCAGACTTTTTATTCACATTTTAGTTTTTTGTTTGCTCTATATTCCTATTTTTTCAGAAGACATTCGATGTTTTACTGTGAGGCAGATGAATTAATGAATTAGCACTACAATAGTAGCATGCCTGGCAATATAAACCTCCTGATTATGTATTTTATCTAAAGGCATTGCTTTTAAAACCTTTCTGTTGCTAGCATTAGTTGGAGATACGCCTTCTGTCGTTTGACCCCATGTCTTTCCTTCATTAACAGGCAGGTTTAACATCTGTGTTGTACCTGCTCTCAGACCACTGAGTGTCTCCTTCATAAGCTGTGGAGAGGCTCACTCTGCTGTGTTAACAAAGGTACAAACTTCACTCATTCCTTAAGCCTTGTTCTTGTTCAACTTCGCCCACTGATGGACTGTCACACTCCCAACTTTGCAGGATGGTAAAGTTTTCACTTTTGGAGAGGGAAGCCACGGTCAGCTCGGTCACAGCTCGTCTGCTAATGAAGTGAGACCCAGGCTGGTCAATGGCTTGGATGGACCTGCTTCACAGATTGCATGTGGCCGGTAAAAGTTAGGAGTGTGGTTATTTGTTAACTAAAACGTCATCTTATTAAATGAGGTCATTTGGTGTTTGGTGCTTTTAGAGTGACACGATTTTTTTTGGAGTCAGAAGGAGTTCTAAGTAGAGGATAGAAGAACTTGTCAGCTGTTGCTACTGTGAAGAATATTTTAATTTTTATTCTGATGAAAATTCCTTTTGTTTCCCAGGAGTCACACTCTGGTTTTGGGCTCCTCTGGACAGCTGTGGGCATTTGGCAATGGGGTTAAAGGTCAAATTGGGACTGCACGACCGGAGGACAGTCTGAGTCCAACTCTGGTTCAACTTCCATGGACTGCTGACAGTGCAGCAGCGACACCCAATGGTATGTACAGTATGTATGGGCAGTGTGGCATTTGCAGTTACCCCTCTGAACTTAAAATTATATGAACAGATGCATTTAGCAGTTAAGCAGGGTGTTTCCTGTAGTAAACAGGCAGTAGGATCCTTATTTGAAGCAGCTCCTTTTCTGCAAAATTCTGTCTCACGTTTGTTTATGTTATGCATAACCAGCTGATTTATTTAAACGTTCTTGTTTCGCTTTGTTTTTTCATTTGTTTCAGCAGGCTTGAAAATGTCAGCTGGGTGGGATACAAATTTTGCTTATATTTCAGCTGCAGAGGTAATGTGCCAAATTATTTGAAGATAGTAGTTGATTTTTCCTGGTTGTCTTTAAAAAAAAAAAAAAATAATAAAAACTTTTATGTTAAAATTCTGAATTGATAATCAAGTGTGTATCTAATTCAACAGAATGTTGAATTTTGTTGTGTCCAGTGACTGCTTGCTTAAAGTTATGTCTCCTTTTGTGAAGAGTTTGGATCCTGGACGGATAAGAGGACGACTGGACGAGAAAACTCTCCAAAGGTGGCTGTTGAGCCCTGGCAATGCGGAGGAAATGAGGTAAATGTACCATATTCAAGTGTTTATAGTATTTCTTATTATTAAATATTGGTCTCCGAAGATTTTTCGGGCTCTTCAAAAGCTTTTCTCTCTTTGTGCCACAGAGAAATATCTTCAATGTTTTTTACAAGTTCAAGTCTTGTGGCAAGTTTCACCAAAGCCAAGTGAGTGTGTTTTTGTTAGTCACAGCTTTCTGTCTGTCATAGTTCAGATGACCAAAGTAGGTTTTGGAATGAATATTGGTATTGTCACTGACTTCTTTGTCTTGATGCTTTGGTTTTGTTATTAGTGTGCCAATAACAGAAGCAGGTGCTTTAACTGTGGACCTTGAGGCTGCCAGCAAAGCTTTTGACCAGATGTGGGAAAAACCGTGGATCAGACAATCAGTTAAGTAATCCTGCCACATGTTTGACTGTTTTTACATGGACACCAATAATTTCACTCATGTCAAACCACTAATTTGACCCTACTGTTTCCATTCAACATCGAGATTATGTCCTTATGTCTGCTGGTCCCATCCAATAAAACTTATATAACATGTGCTTCCCTGAATAACTATGGTTTCTCCCTCAACATAAAATATAAAGACGTCTTCTTTGTGCCAGCTTTCTTGTTGTAAATTATAATCTGAATAACATGTATACACAACTACATACTGTGACTAAGTTCAGAATAGTCTTAATCAGACTGTTTTCTTAACCAGATTAATTATCAAAACAATTTATGACATCGTAAACTGAGTTTGGCTTTAGACATGAATAGGTCTGTTGCAGTTATTGCAATACTGTAGTTGTGCTGTTATGTCAGGCACATCATGACATTTGAATTTAATAATGCACCCGCCCTCGTTTAACTTTTTTTTAAGTGAACTAACACTTTTGACATGAACAGTATACCAAAGTAGTCTGTTTGTATATATGCAAATTCAATTCCTGTGATACAAATTCTATATCACTCTCACCGAAATCCTCTGCAAAGGTTTAAAGTTCAAATACATATTCATATTTTTATAAAAAAAAAAAAAAAAAAAAAAAAAAGACTGGAGGTGGAGTTTTGCGTCTGCAATCACAAATGTTACCATAGGAATGAACATGGTGTCGATTTGCATATGACATATGGGATTTTGTCTTTGATTTGTATTTTTTAAAAAATGCATATTGTGTAACCCTTGCAGTGTTTTTTTCCCACACAGGTGAACCTTGATGTGATGATTAATTTGCTTGTCAATTCGAGGGATGCCCTAAAGTCTCCTGAGATCCTGCTGGTCCTGCTGACATGCCCCCTCCTCCAAGAGGAGTCCTGTGTCTTCAGTCGGGTGTTGCCTTTGTCCTTCACTATTGCAAATCTGAATGAGAAGCATCGAGAGGCACTAAGTAAACAACCACTTCCACCACTGCTACTGCTTTATTCACTTTCCAAACTTCAAAAAAAAATTAAGTAAATTAAGTTAAATTAAATGTATCTTGGTATCCAACATAATGTTTATGACTGTTTCTTGAACCACATTGTGAATTGTACAATATCAGATTTTATACAGATTATATAATAAATAAGAGTCACTTTCCTTTTTTTTTTTTTCAAAAAAATAACTTTGAAAAAGTGAGCTATTCCTCTTTGATACAGGCTGTAAATGTTGTTCTGCAGGATGCTGGTGGTCCTCGATGACTCCCCCCATGCTGGTCAAACACATCACGGTCTTCAAAAATGCCCTGGCATTCATGTTAAGAAACTGTTTGTTGGCAACACACAACAGACAAGTCAAAGACCTGCTGGAGGTCCTCAAACTACTGAACAAGGTCAGCGTGATGTTTTTATTTCAGTCACCAGTGCCAGACATTTGGAAGTTAGGATCAAATTTTATATATATATATATATATATATTAGTTCTAGTTCTGTTCCTGGTTTATTGTTTTCTATAAGTTAATCATTTATTTACAGGCCAACAAAGCTGGAAAGTCATACAAAGTCCCGCTGAGCACATTTTATGTCAAGGAACTTTGGGATAGAGTTCCCCTCGGCCAAGACGTCCGCCTTTGGTGGCACTTTTCCAAAGTGGAGGTAAAATCATCTAGTTCAATCTACAACTCTTGCATTTGTCCTCAAACGTTTATACTTTGTGTTCAACTGTTCACTGCTAACAAATAATTTTTTTTTTCGATCATGAAGGATGACATGAACACACCAGCCATTTTCTGCCGTTACCCTTTCCTGTTTCCTCTGGAGTGCAAGGTGGCCGTCTTTGACATCTATGCATTGAAGGTGCAGTAGAATTTATAAACATTTAACTGAAACTCTGTTTTAAAAATACTGGGCAATCTGTTTTCATTTTATTGGCATATATTTTAATACTATTATTTCTATGTATACTATGTATATTTTATTATTTGATCATACTTGACATTGTTTGTGCATACTATGTACATATTTTATACTTCAAAATGCTTGTCGCAATTATTATTATATTATAGGGCCATTATTTATTTATTGCTACCACTTTGATGTTTTTATCTTTTTCATTCTGTGAACTAGGGCTATTCTAACTTTAATATGAACTAATTTTAATGATGCTGTGGCCTGTACTGTGCTTTATATCTGTTGGAAGATTCCGTCATATCCAAGGCTTTTGTGATTACAGGAACTTGGCCAAATATTTGATGACTGGTTTGTTTTGGGGCACGATGAAAAGGTCGCTTATGCAAACTCTCCCCCGGCCCCAGTCTTCCAGCTGACGCTAAGACGGAGTCACCTTGTTGAGGACACCTTCAGACAACTCAGTGCTTCCGACCACTGCACCTTCAGAAAGGAACTTCTGGTAAACACGCTGTCAAAACTTTACCATTTGTGAAGCCACATGTAAATCTGGCATCTCGTGCATTCACAAAGGTGTGGGACTCATGAAAGGAAACAAAAAAAACCTCAAGTTTTAGATGTTTATTATTGCTGTAACCAGAGGATGTTTGAAGATAAGCTTGTAGAATTAGTATTTACTTTGGAAGTCTGCACACAATAATGACATATAAAAGTAAGGATGGGACAATACTGAATTTTGATTTGACTGTGCAAGACAATGCAGAGCACTCCTGATGCGTTGATGTGCTGAATTGTCAGTGAAAATTCACAACCTCAGATAGCTGTGAATGGGAAAACTGGAAAAAAGCTGTCTAGCTGACATAAGCCTGAATAGTTACTGTCATTCCTAGATCTTATAAGTGAGATTGTTGTAAATCCAACTCAAAAAAAGGTTTCTTTTCAAAAAATGTAAGGTGAATTGATTGTAGTGTGGTTTAGAGCCACTTAAAAACATATTTTGGTCAGGATGAGTGACATTTTCACATCAGCCCACATCAGTCAGAGACTTTCCCCTCCATTTGTAAAAATAAAATCACATGTCCTCATTTTACAAAATACCTCTGTCCTGATGAGAACACGAGAACGGCTACAAATGACAAAACAACAGCAAATGTCACCAGCTGGTGAATGTAGAAATGAAAAAATTCCGCACTGGTGTGAACAGAGCAATAAAATAAATATCTTCCCTAGGTGCAGTTTGTGGATGACAGAAAGGTGATGGACGTCAACAAAAGGGACCTTTTCCTTCATGTGTTTGATGCACTTATGGCTCCCAAGTCTGAAATGTTTATGTACAATGACAGCAAGACTCTGGCCTGGTTCCCTCCCAGGGTAAGAGCAGTTGATTAAACAGAAAACCGTGTTCTGGTCGGCCAAACCCTCTTCACTGTGTCTTGGAAACTTTGAACCGTTATATTTTTTACCAGCTTGAAAATGATTTTTATTCACAGCCCAAAGTGGAGGAGGATAAATATTTCCTGTTTGGCGTTCTCTGTGGCCTGGCTCTGTACAACCACGTCACTGTCCACCTGCCCTTCCCTCTGGTTCTCTTCAAGAAGCTGGTCAGGGTCAAACCCTCAGTGGACGACATGAAGGAGTTTGACCCTGTTTTATCTGAGTAAGCTGTTCTTTTTTTTAAATCCATAACTTAACAGACTTCTTCCATAGACTGTATATAAAAATGGATGTCATCTTCCAGTTTCCCCACTGAAGCCAAATCAGAGGGTGAACTATGTAGAATAGTCACCAGGGGGCGACTCCACTGGTTGCACAAAGAAGCCTGTTTGAATGAACATCTATGGGAAAATGAGCCTACTTCTCACTTCTTGATTTACAACATCAGTAAACATTTCCATGATGAGTTCGTGGTCTCAATTACCAGTTTTCAGGTTGTCTGTATAATGTCAGTTTTGTGAATTTTTGTCATCTGTTGGGGAAAATAGATGATAAATGTCAGTGGACACATGTAAGTGGACACCAGTGTGTCTGATAAGAGCCTTCTGAGCATTTCCGGGTTGCAAAATCTCAACATCTCAACGACAGCTTGCCACCGGATTTTTTCCTTTATTTACAAGAAACAAGAAACCTTGTAACAATAGACAATACATAAAATAAAAAAGTCCTTAACACTGCATAAATTTTAACCTCCAGTAGGCTCAAAGTAACAGTTAACACTTTATGTCCTCTGTATGACTGTCTCATTTTGAAACGCAGAGCAGGTCATGATCATGTTGTTTACTGTGTCTTCAGGTCTTGGCAGTGCATGTTGGACTACACTCCTGAAAAAGTCCAAGAAATGGATACTACTTTCACAGTAGGTCCACTAAATCACAGTCAGACATGTATTAAAGCATTATTCCAGTATAAATACTGTATAATAACGGTTTGATACAGGTGTCCTGGGGCGGGGAGACAGTCGAGCTCGACCCGAATGAACCTGGAAAAGAGGTCACAGGGACAAACAGGTGTGTTTGTACAGAATTAAAGTGAAAATCAGTCCCAACACAACTGATAGATATTCTGCTTCAAAAGTTTTGAACATGTGGAGAATTCTTTTTTGTGCTATCCACCCAGAGTCATCCTCTAGAAATGTGATTTTGCTGCCCTGTATAGGTTTAGAACGTTAAGATGTTGCTTCCTTTGTGGACATTTTTACTATTACTTCACTGCACAACACAAAGAACTGAAAATTGCCTGCTTTTTGCTCAGCTTGTTTCACATATTCCACCATTTAGTACTAACATAACCTCCTTATAAATAATCAATATTGATATAAGCACATAATATATAATTATAATTGTCCTACATGTAAACATGCATGTGTTCATATGTACACATACCAGACAGAGTGAAAAGGGTTCTTCCTTGGCCTGAATAGTTTTTACATAATCCAAATACTTGCAAAAAGCAATGAAAGTTAATCCGTTGAACATTAACTATTTTGTCTTTGTAGTGTTTTCAATTGAATATAGGTCAAATAGGATTTGCAAAACATTGTGTTCTGTTTTTATTCAGGTTTTACACAATATCTCAACTTCATTGGAATTGGGTTTCGTAAGTCATAACCTCCTTGGTGGTGGAAATAAGCAGACTATAGCAATTCCCCGGGCAGTGCGAGAACATGGCTGCAGTTGACGTACACGTCATGTCTCTTCTCTCTATTCACAGGAAAGAGTACGTTGCTGCCTTTGTCAACTACGCCTTCAACAAGTCAGTGGAGCGTGTGTTTGAGGCGTTCACGAGAGGATTTTTCAAAGTGTGTGACATGGACGTGGTGGACTTGTTTCAGCCGGAGGAGTTGCAGGAAGTGATGGTGGGCCAGGAAGTCTACGACTGGCAGGTGTTCAAGCAGGTCTGTTCAAACCATGACATTACATTAGGTCCTGTGCTAAAGAGAGTCTGCAATGCACTAGTGAAGATGATACATTAAAGTCTGCAACCAATAAATCTGACTACAATACTACTAGTTATTACTGTCACCAATCAAGTGACAAGTGGTTTTAATATCTCGATGACAACTTGTAAAAGCACACAGAGACCAAATACACGCAGTTTCCCACAGTACATTAAAGGAAAATCCTGAATCCAAATCCTCACCAAAATAAAAATGATTTCTTCCTTTCCTGTAACCTATATCCTCACAAATTTTATCGTTAAGCTTTATAAACATGACCAAAAACATAACACAAGATGAAGGAATAACACACTGGAAAATAAGGATCATTTTGTTCACATTATGGTTTACATATTGTGCATTTCTAGATTATGTTTCCAGTCTTGATTAATAAGCAGCATGAAGTGAAGGAAGCAGCAGAACCTTCCATTTGAAATCATTATTTGCATTTTGATTTAAAGAGGATTTTGGGTTTTAATTCCCTAACAGAACACAGTTTATGAAGGCGAGTACCACGCTGAGCATCCAACTATCATCACCTTCTGGGAGGTGTTTGAGAAACTGACAGCAGAGGAAAAGAAACAGTTCTTCTGTAAGTAATGATGTGATTTCTTATTAAGTTTTATGTTTTACACAGGAGTGATAGGCTGGCCAGTTTAGTCCAAATTAAGAGCAGAGGGAAAAAAAAATTGATTCTATTAATCTAACCATCGTCTCTTTACTGTTGTTGTGGACAGTGTTCCTCACGGGTTATGGCCGCGTACCCTACGTAGGTATGAAAAGCATCAGGATGACAGTCGCTGTTTTGCCCGATGCCTGTGACGTCCATTTGCCAGAAACCCTCACCTGCCATTTCCTGTTGTTACTGCCCAACTACCAGAGATATCCTGTTGAGAGGACCATGCAGATGAGGCTTCTTCAGGCTATTTATAACAAAAATGGCTTCTCAACCAAAGAATACCCCAGACCCTGACCAAACACTGGCTTCTTACTTTCACTACATAGTGTTATTTTAAGGGTTGGTTAGGTAGTAAGGTACAACTGTTTCAGTAGTAGAAATATTGTATAGAAATTGTGTTATGCATATAACCTATTTTTTCTTATTCTTGTTGTCTTGCATATGTTAAAGGGTGAAATTGTTTTTCACAACTGTTCAGTTATTTAACAATTAACAATTATAAAGAGCTGGACCAAGTGTCCTCACTTATGCTGCCTCAATGAGTTACTAATGAAAAACTGCACATGAAGAAAACTCTGGAAAAAAAAGTGAGAATCTCTTTGGATAATTTGACTGGAATACAGAGTTGTTAGACCACTGCTACATCTCACTAGCCTGACTTGCTCAGCATTAAATAATCTTAATGTGCACGTTTATTTCTAGTTATAAATGTATGCAGTGCACGGAGTTGTTTACTTTTCTGCCATGTGTGCCATTACAACCAAACTATAAATGTTCTCCTGTCTTGCATTTATTCTCAAGTGTGATAAATGTGTCATTTAAACCATGTTTAAAAATTTTGTGGCGCAATACAGTGTACCACACTGATGATTTGTTCCTGAATTATGTGGTTTTCTTCCATGTTTTCTATTTGTTTCACTATAGTGCAACTTTTGATTGCAGGTAATCTTGAAAAAGAAATTGTGGAATATATGAAAGACCACAGCAGCTCCAGTTTGAATCAGACATTGCTTTAGTAACCTGATACGTTGTATGTCTCATACCTACAGTATAACCTGCTGCTAGTACATTACGATTAAAATACTGCAACTTCAAAAATTCTTTTCACCTCATTTATTGGGAAAGCACTTTAGCTCCATTTGAATAGTTACAAAGGCTGAATGTTTCCTGCATTGACTGTGAATCTTACCCTGTCTGAGTTAACAATCAGCTACATAAAAGCATTGACAACACAATTTCATAGTGACATCAAATGGTCAACAAGCACATTAACAGCAGAAAGTGCATTTCAAGTATATGTAGCGAGTAAAAAACTTGCACAGAACAGATCATCTCCTGACTTCTCTTTCTTTGCTCCACTGTTCCACTTCTTTCAATGTAAAAAGCAGTAAATAATTACTGGTCTTTCAAAAGGACATCACAATTGTCCTAGAGGAAGTCAACACCTTAATGGCTCGGTGGCTTTTGATATTTCTGTTCAAGGGTTTTTCAGGCAGCAAAGCGTAAACATTTTATTAAAGCAAAAACACAAAGATGTAAAATATTAAAATAGAGGTGACACCACGTCCACAATTACAGACCTGTCATCATTTTTCAGCGTAAGACCTCTCTCTCTCTCTCTTAGACCACAGAAAAAGTCACTCCAATCAAAACATCTAAGCAAAGCCAGTTGATCTGTTTTAAAGTTAGATTCAAGCTTTGTTCATACTAAGTGGATGGTGGTGAGTGTGTATGTGTGAGGTGAGTGTGTGTGTGTGAGGTCAGTGTGCTTTTCCTTCTGTCAGCTCAAAAACATCATTTAACCAGACCAGAGCAACATCAGCAATAACACTTTTGCTGTGCACATATACTTAAATATTTCTAATAAAAAAAAACACAATTAACAAATAATTACAGTGTAGATAACAACTTAAAGCTATTTGCTCTTGCTACAATTTTTTTGAAGACAATACATGGAAAACCGAGGCAGCGATTCTAATGACACATGGCTGTGCTGTGAGAGAGACGGCATTAAAAAGCCTCATTTGTTCTCAAATTGTCTTTAAGACGGTTCACACGAGCCAAGTCTTGTGATCCTGACCAATGTTGTGTGTTTTATCCAAGTCCAACATCTTTAAATCAAGTTATGAGATGGCATTCAGAAAGTTCAACGTCTACGTGAACGTGTGTTCCAGGACTTATCTGATAAGGTGGTATGTAAGCCAGTACATGACGATAGGTTGTGCTGCTGCTATAGACATGGTGAGGTACATCCTCAGCTGATTTCTGGTTCCTCTCACTAGTCTCCCCTCCGCTGCTGCCTCCGATAACAGCTTCAGGCGCAGAGTGCGGATCTGGGGAGAGGAGATATTGTTTTAGTTGACATATCAAATATGAAAAGATCCCTGAAAAAAAAAGGAATCAAAGGATAAATAAAAGGCCTTTGCACATTAATGGTAACACCTAAAAAAAAGAACAAAATTGCAAAAAAAAGGTGGATTTTGATGCACCTTCACTACTGACATCAAGCACAATGAATAGGGCTGAGTATCACTCGTGCATCATTTTGATTCACAAAGTCCAGCTTTAGTTTGATATTCATTGATTTAGAGATTTTCAGTTTTCATACCAATTGGCCCTTTGCACAGCAGCCTTTTTTTTTTTTTTTTTTACATGTTTTAGTTGGGAAGAGCGCAGGATGGCTCTGCTCAGTTTAGACAAAACAGTGTGACATTTGACCATCAGGCACAGTGAAACAGAGAAACCTAAATGAAACTCATCATCCAATTTGATTATTTAGACCTTGGATTTTCATACCTTGGCTTGTCAAAATGGCTGCTGTGCAAAAGCCCTTTTGCTTCAGTTAAGCAAGATATTGTCGCAGAACCCGCACTGCTACAATTGTACAAAATTTGGATCTCTCTAAATCTGGTGCACCACTAAAAAAAAAATGCTAATGTTTACATTAAAAAGTAGTAACAGTGATGCACTTTTAGAAGGTAGGGTATTGTTCAAATCCCAATTGTTCTCTTGAAGGTATGATTGCAACACCAAAGCATCTGAAAAGTGTGGAAGTATTTCTGGTTCTACATGAAATGAACACATTTGCTGTTAGCTTTATTGTTTTGCTTTTCCTGGCGGCCATGCAAGACTATCACAGTCAATTCTCATGAAAGAAAAAGAAAATAAATACCTGGTACAGGAGATTAATCATCATCATGTCACCACTTCAAGGTGGACTTTAAGATGTACAGTATGTCAGATTTGATGACAGATTTTGTTTGAGGACAGTCAGATTTGCTCTTTTGAATATTTCTAATGTCAGACCATTGAAAACATGCACTCTGATTAGTTAGATGTGTACCTGTTGGAAACTTAACTTACTCTGAAAACAAAAGCAGCATTATCACTCAGTGATGTGAATTTTTACACTGACTTGATACAGCTTTGAAAAATATTACCAACATGCAAATAAATAAAAGCATCTAGTGTGCAAAAGTTTTAATATTTAGGAAAGTTAAAGAGAGGGTCTGTCGAGTCACTTTTATTTATTTATATAAGTTAACTGTAAGATAAAGTTGCTGTCCGTGAAATGCTTTTTGGTTTGACAGCAAATCTAGACATTAAAAAATAAACACATTAAGTTAGCCAAAATATTAAATCCCTGAGAGAAACTTCAATACAACTTTCGGTATCTTTAATAATATGCATGACATTACCATGTCTGACTAAAGTTTAGTCTCATGTGGTTGAGCCAAGAGATCTTAAGGTATTTGCAGGAATGTTTTAGATGTGTTTTATGTTTTGTTTACGGAGGTGTCATCCCTGAAGTCTTTACTACTACATATTAGAAACCATGGACTTGCAGTGACCTAGACTGAAGTATCTGCTCCATCCACTGTAGTATAAAACTCATCCTCAGTTCTTTCTAAACAGCAATCCCATTCCCATCAAGTAAATTCAACATCAACAGCTCTTGCACTCACCATAAAGACAAAGATGGCAGCACAGCACCACAGCAGAGAGAGATAATATGCTAGTCTTCCAAACAACAGGCCTGCTACGACACCCACGATCATCCTACAGAAACAGAAAGATTATAGAGACTCAGGCAAATTGATTAAAGTTAGGTATTACATTCACAGAACCTTCAGAGTGTTTTTAAATTAAGAAAACATTTTTTTTAATCTTTGTATTATTCAAGGAAAAAAAGTATCTGTTATAAAACTAATGTAATAAGTGACAAATATGAATAAGTACATGTATACACATTAGGAAGGCTAGTCTGTGATGAAAATGCAAACACAAAAAGATGATGTCCATACCCGACATATTTATAACCGGAAAAAGCCACCAGGTCTATGGTAGTGAGATCAGTGTTTACGGTCACCAGGTAAAGAGACAGCAGCACTGCCAGAACCTCCATGATAAGCCACACTAACGCTGAGCTGGCCTGAACCCCCAGCAGCTCAGGGGAAAACCTGAGGTGCAGACAAATTTTTCATCTTTTCAAGTAAATAAACAGATAATTTTACAGTACAATCTATGGCAGTAAAAAAAAAAATAGATGATCATCAGCTGGATTTACTGTATGTGTACCTGTTCTGTGTGCCAAGGGCCAGTCCAGCTACCAGGACATATGTGATGAAACCCATGGCAGGAATGTAAAGGTCGGGAGCGTTCACATCAAAGCGCGGGGCGACAGGATTGTCCTGCTGGTAGTTCACCTCCCAGTTCTAACAACACATAGGATAACTATTAAAACTTACTGTGTACTGTGTGAAAGTCTCAGGACACCAATAGCTTTGTTATTTTTATATCAATCAAATTCTTTGATCCAGAGGCACTGGATTAGAATAATGTGACTGGAAGTTGGTCTTGTATATTAGCAAACTGCCAATGAGTTTTAAAATTATATTTTCTTTAAAAAAATATATATTTTAAAACAGTGTTCCAATAAAGTGATAGAGAATTTATTATAAAGTGTGGTCATTTAGCATTGCTAAAACACCAAATCTAATGGTGGACTTTTGCACTGTACTTTGCATGTGTCACGTGTAAACAGAATTACCTGGTGCATGTAAGGGAAAACTAGAAGGCCCAGCTTCTTTCCAACATACACTGTGTCCACAGCAAAGTAGTATTTCAGCTTAGAAATTGGGATGAACCTGTCCAGCTGAAGCAAAGAAAGATAGACCCAAACATGTGAATTACTCTCTGCATTACTGTGTGAATAATATTCATTAGGTACAATACTTTATAGGTCCTTTCTGGTCAGCCTGTGCATGCCTTGCCCTGATGCAACACAAGACTTCTTTATTTTTAGTTTTGTAGGTCAGTCTTACATTCCTGTCCACCAATTCCCTCCCCTGGGATGCCAGTGAACTTCCATACGCCATGGCCAGGTTCGACATGGGGTCTGACAGGAGAGTCTGGCTTGTAAATGCATCTGCTTGCAGCCCAGCCTGCTTGTTTCTGCCAAGATAAGAATATACATCAGGTGAAAGAATGGATCAACTAAACAATCTCTAGGGTAAGGAAATAGCACACAAGATAGTGGAAGATTAGGGAGATGAGGACGATTAGGAATTGTGCTCTTTAATTTCACTTTTCAGTTTCATTTACTTAATGTGATTTGACTGACATTTCCATGAGGTAACACAGGGCAAACATAAACATATAGGACAATATATTCACAGTATTTCTTCCACACAAATATTATTGTGCATACTGAGTAAGTTATTGTGAACTACAGGGAGCTGCGGCAAATTTGTATCAGGCCAACATGGCGATTTCACACTGTATGTGAAGACCCCCACCTGTTGACTGTTTGTTGTGATCCAGGCCCAGCTCCACTTGTGTCTTCAAACAGCTGGCTGCCATCAGAACCGTCCATGGAGCTGTTCCGCAGACGCATATTAGGATCTGAGAGGATGGAGAGGGATATTTTTTTTAAAAAGTAGCAGATGTGGTTTTTATTCATAAGTCATGTTTTTGGGATGCAGAAGATTGGCAGAATTATTAAAGCAACCGAAGGTAACCAGTGTCACAGGAAAATCAAATCAGAGTGCATCTCTTGTACTTAGGGCAGTACTGGACATACTATTGGCCACTAGGTTGTGCTCGTTTTAGACACATACTGTACATGAAACCAGTGTAAGATCCCAATGTGCCCACGCACATGTTTCATGAGTTTTCGTGGGGACATTTGAGGAGGACGTCATCGTTTTGAGAACGGTCAATCCGTTTCACAGGAAACGGGAAACTGATTGATCGAGAAAATAATCGTCAGAATAATCGATTACGAAAGTAACTGTTAGTTACGTGTTAACGCAAAGAAAAACCATCACTTCATGCTTAATCAAACAGCACAGTTGGTTTTGCATCGTTTGAAAAATCTGTTACAGCCACGTAACGCAAACACCACAACGGGTCACGTGGGATTTAACTATAAAATATAATTCAAATAAATAAATGAATAAATACACAGCAGATCCTCGTATAAAGACCGCTATCGAGAGCCACGTAATGTTAGATATTTTAGCCTAGTTAGCATCGTTCATTTAGCTTACGCTTGCTTCTAATTGAACACCAAGCTACTAGTAGGGACTTACTATCGCCGAATAAGTAGTAAACGTTGCAGGATTAAAACTGAACATGTTCGTTGTCTGTATCTTCTTCAATCATTAGTTGGTTTCAGTGGCAGAAACAAGAAGAGGTAGCGAGCTAACTATGCACGTAAAGCCGGTGACAGTGTGTGCAGACTGTGTGAAATATCACGTACGTAACTTACGCTGTCTGAACCCGCTCTGAGGTGCAGTAAAATCCATGAGCACTGGTTGTCAAATAACAAACTCCACTGAGCAGTAGTTTAACACTAGTTATCAAGGTTCACGGGTAAGTTAGGGACATTTGTTGTAACGATTTTAACGGAAGCGACTGACTGCATCTTTCTTATTCTTTGTGTTTGAATGGTTTCATTACCGCCGCCTCGTGGATTGGAGTAATTACGTATGATTAAAAAAAGAAAGATTTGATTTGATTTTACTGGTGAAAAAACCCTAATGTTAAACTTGATATATAGAGCTGTTTTTTTTTACATTTTAATTTATAACTCAATAAATAAATAAATAAATAAATAATATGTCCTGTTTGCCTGATATGACCAATAAGAATGATGCCTTTCATTGTGCTGACACTGTGGAAAGAAACAGCATTGGTGTTTAAAATCATGGCATTAATGATGGCCCTGTTCAGGTCATGCAGGTCAGGACACACTGTGGCAGCGAATGTATACACCTTTAAGCTGGGGGAACTAAATGGAACTCCTCCATCATTCATTTGATTATTTACACCAGTGATTTTCCTACTGTGACCTGTCAAAACGGCTCCTGTGCAAAGGGCCCCCTGAGCGGCCTTGGTGAGTGCTCTCTCTCGGGTTTTCGCTATATTTGTGCCACCTGACCCTCTGACTAGCCATTTGTGTTGTATATTCGTGCTTCTTATATACATAATTTAGATTTGTGTTCCTATATTAATCAAATCAATCATTTTTTGCCAAACAGCCAGAGGCAGAGGACGAAGCCCTGAAGCCAGGCAGAGAGGCAAACATCAGACTTCACCTGCATCAGGTTTAGAAGGCATTGTCACTCCTGCACTGGATTGATCAGCCACTCCTGACGCTGTACTGGATGACCACCCAGAGCGCCACTCCATAGTCTGACGGATTCCTTCTAATTAGACAGATTGAACACATCTCTTTGTATTACATTTTTAGTGCTGTTATACATACATGTATACATTAGTTTTCAGTGTTTCTCATATTGTATATGAATTTTAATATATTGATATTTAATAGTTTTTATAATAGTGTCCATGTCCTGTGTCTCTCTGTCCCAATTGAAAGTAGGGAATCATTATATAGATGTGATTATAGTTTTTAAAAAGGCCACCTGATGCTTTAAGACTGTGACAATTGAGTAGCTTATCACTAGGCAATAGTGATCACTAGGCTGTGTCTGCCCTGTTCTCCCAGCAGTTTGTGAATATGCACCATGTAAGTAATTCACATATATTGCCTGTGTTTCAGGAACTAAGTAAATCAAATATCAGCTCATTTCCACTGGGTGTGTTGCTTTATTTCACAGCAGCTATGAGGAGGCTCATACCCTTGATCTTTTTTGTGATATTGCCCTTTGATCTTGGTGTGATTTCATCAATGTGCCGATGGGTCCAGAGTTTCTAATGGGCCCTTTAAATTGACCCCAGCCACAGGTCTTAAGCCCCGAGAAATGGGGTTGCATCAGGAAGGATTATCTACAAGGATCATATGATCCCCTAGAGAGGGAGAAGCCAAAAAGACAAAATGATAATAATAATAAAAATGAAAGAAGAAAAAGAATGCCAACAAGCAGAAGGTACACACAAGATCTGTCACAGCACTTAAGGAGAAAATAAATACTAAATATATATGCAAGTTTATGCAAACTATTTTTAAAATTTTTAAAAGGTTTTAAAAAAGATGCACAGTGAACATAAAAAATGGAAAGTTAACTCTTTTTGTTATGGTGTGTGTGTGTCTGTGTGTGTATGGCGAGGCAGTGGCAGTCATATCTTTAAACACTAATGGAGGTATTAAGAGGTACTGTGTGTTATTTAAAATACTTTTGAAATAAAAGAATCAATACACAATGTTTATTTCCTGTAACTGTCAGTCCAAATCGGTCCCTTTTTCTTCTTATTTGTTTAAAATGACTTTTGTATCAGTGTCTCAGCTGACAGCTGGACTCATGTGGTCCTCAGGCCAAATGGTCATTTCTATCTGAATGGAGGAACTGAGCTTCCACATACTTATCTACACACTTACATTTATGTGTGTTATACAGTATACTGGAGTTGTGTGTGTATTATATGTCTTATACATATAGGACAAATGTTGTGGGTGGTCTATCTGCCTCTCTCTCTCTCATACACACACATACACACACACACGCACAGATCAGAGAAGAGACTATTTCAAAAGGTTCCTTCATGCAGTAGTAATTATTCCTATGAGGCCAGAGACCACAATAGAGGTCTGCAGTTAACAGCTTGGTGTGCTGTGACACTTGAGACACATGCGTGGCTTGAGGTCGATCTGTAAATTAAATTCAGTAACACAGAGGATGCTGTGTACATGTGGTACTGCCTGTATCTGGGCAACACTGCACTGCATGTGTTATTATATGAAGTATTTCTTTTAAATCTTCATCACTGATTGGTATAAACCGAGAAATGCACTTTGAACTCTGTAAAAAATGCTTGATTTTAGAAAACAAACTTAAATCTCTCCACTACAGTTTTGCCATTTACCCGTTCACGCACATTCAGTCCCTCATTTATACATTATAGTGTACATGCATCTACTGTATATGCTTTTTCTATATCACGCATTCATCATATCTATTCACATGCTGCCAGCAGGAGCAACTTGTCTTGCCCAGCGACGCATTATCATGAGTAGTGGAGCCTAGGATCAAACGCTGACCTTCTGAGTGGAAGGCAGCTTGCTCCAGCACTGAGTCGCAGCTGCTTGTGGATTTTACATAGGAACAATAGGTGCAATGTATGTTTGCATTATATGTTACACTTAGTGTATATTATGCCATGCCCCTCACCCATCACATAAAAATGAAGAGCCAGATGGCTAATGTACAGGAGGTTAAGTGGCTCCTTAAGGCGAGATGACACTTTCTGCTTTTCAGCTACAGAAAGAAAACAAACTGAAGGGCATTGCTTGATTTGTATACAAATGATAATGAATATAGATAATTAGATTTTTTTTTTTTTGCAATTGGTGGAAAAACAAGCACATGTGGTGCACAAAGAGGATTTTTATGTAAATGTAAATGGGATAAATAATTTAACCACCTTTTGGATCGTGAATTTAAATAAAAGGAAAGTGGTAGCAGGGAGACATAAATAGGAGCAATGTCAAAAGAGTTTATGGGCCAAAGATACACAAGCATCAGTAATTCTGCGTGCTGTAAGAACATGTGTACCCCTTCCCATTAACGTACACATCTATAGAGGAAAAAGTGAGGGCGGGAGGAAGAGACAGATATGCTGTGAGAGAATAAACTCTCCCATGCAGCATGAAAAGCGTTCACTGTGTCGTTCATATCCAAACAACTGCACAGTGAAGTACAGCAGTGCCATTTTGGAGATATTTGCACATAATCTTCCCCGTGCTGTGCTTTGATCTGCAACGCTTCCTTTCCCCAACTAAGTGTGTTTCCCTCACGCACTCAGGCTGGCGACCATCCATCCAGGAATGATGGAGTTATCACTGATGGCAACACAGGTAAGAGCAGTTATTCTGAACTTTAGGACTTTCAGCCAATGAACCTCAAAAAGGTTTTGTTCTTTTTTTTTTACATTGAGTTCTTACAGAAGGGCACCACCGGTTCAAGCTTAAGGACGTCAAGTGAATGTTGACATTTTTACTGGTATTCATGAGCTTTAATTTTAATGTTATTCTTATTTACTGTAAATGTTTTTTTATTTAACACTTGCAACCTCATCAGTGTTGGATAT
This sequence comes from Brachirus orientalis, assembly GCA_016785285.1. Taxonomy (NCBI): domain Eukaryota; kingdom Metazoa; phylum Chordata; class Actinopteri; order Pleuronectiformes; family Soleidae; genus Brachirus; species Brachirus orientalis. The sequence continues at coordinate 2,567,170 of JAFBJR010000179.1, forward strand.
TTTGTTTTGCCTATACTGAAAAAGTATTACCCCACTGCCTCATCTCACAGTAATAATCAAATCATCTGTCAGGTTATATCAGACTCAAATTCAAACAGACACACATGCAGATGCTACCGGTTCTATTTTCATCAACTGGAGAATGCAAAGGAAATTTCTCAGCAATGAAATGAAGCTGCACATACTGAGTCACTGGAGCGTGAGAAAAGTTTTTGTATGTCTGTTCAAAATGACTCAGAAGCAGACTTTAAAGTGGTTCCTGCTAAAGATGACACGCAGATTTTAAAAAGCCGTGTCTCCATAAAGCGGCGGTCATTTTAATATGTTCTATTATATATTAATATTCTCTTCAGTCAATACAGAAATAAGTTGGTATTACTTCTTCGTTATCACAAACTTATTACTAGATGCTTACAATATTGTACTGTACCGGAAAGTGTTACCAAAAAATATGAGGTAAAATTGTGATTCTGTACTGTTTGAAGCTGTATTTATGTGTAACAGCAGTTTAATGAATTTTGCTGCATTATGGTAGATTGTTGGTGTCCCATTTTCTGCCTGTTTCTTCTTCTCTCTAACCTCTGATGTGGAGCTTTAAATGAGCCTCGGGGCAGAGCTTTATGTTACAGTCAAGGTCCTTTTGTGGGTTGCACGGATACATGGCCCGTGGATATTCTGTGAACATGTAATTACTGTACTTAGATTCTTTTGCAGGCACAAGAGTAGTTCTACTGTTCCTTTTATTGCTCTATTTGCAAGAGGAAGCAGCAAGTTTTTCCTCTCTCTCTATATATATAGAGAGAGGAAAAAAAAAAAAAAAAAAAAAAAAAAAAAAATATATATATATATATATATATATATATATATACACACACAGTGTATATGCAGAGGAGGAACCTGTTTCCTGTCCAGCTGTGCTGATTTGATGGAAAATTTTCCAAAAGTTACCAACTACTCAGGAGAAATTTTATAGTCAAACCTTTTCCACACATGAATTCTCCAATGTTAATTTTTCCAAAAAAAAAAGAAAAAAGAAAAAAAAATTATTTCCAACTAAATATCTCTGAACAAAAAGCACATCCAGTGTGTCACTCTAGCCACTGGACTGAAAGGATATTGCCCTTTAAATGTGTGAACATTGTGACTGAAGGCGTCTGCTCCAGACACAAACCCTGTCTGATGTGAACAAGTTTGATGGAAAGCCTCATCTGATAGCCATCTGTTCTCAGATAGTTAAACAGGTGAGCTCAATGTGCGGTCTTTTATCACTGCACACTGACTGTCTCGGAACACTCAGTGCACTTAAATTAATTAGTGTTTGACATTATTGAAGGGTTTTTTTTTGTTTTTTTTTTACTATTTTGGCTGACTTTTAATTGAATTTGTTCCGCATTTGTTTTTACTTTCTTCAAAACTTCTATCTTCCATTTGTGTTTATTCATCAGTGGTGTAGCTTTGCTAAATTATGACATTACACTCATGTTTTGTGTGTTTGGGGTTATTTGAATTGAAAGTGGACATTTTGATGGGTGATAATTTAATACGTTTTCACATTAAAAGTGGCACAAAACACAAAGTCATAGGATAATCTTACAACTTGCATTAACATTTTTTCTTCTTCCGAGTATTCCTGTATTTATTACCGATTAAGTGTCAGTGACTGACCTTGTGTTGATTAACTGGTTTCTCTCTTTCCAGCAGAGACATGGTAGATTGGCCTTAATTAGCCCTGTCAATGAAACTGTGTGTGTGATGATTAGGTCAGATTAGCATCTGTTAAATGGTTAATCCATCATTTCAGCAGTGGGCGTCTGTTTAACATGTTTAACACAGAAAGCAAGTAACTTTCTTTCAGTTTATCCACAAGGCCTTTTTTTTTATCTGATGGAGTCGGTTAAATTACAATATAGGATAGTGTGAACATATTGCTAAACTGTGAAACACAATATTTGTAAAAAAAAAACTATTTATCTTTCTTTTCTGGTACAACTGTTCAGAAATCCAGCTTGTTCTTTAGGGATGAAGACAAATATTCCACCGTGTTCGCACACAGACATGTGAACACTGACAAGAACCCTCTGGATAATCCCACAAGACAGATGATACAGTCATTCTGTGAGGAAGAACATCTATATTAACTATATTTACAAGGTTATGTGCCTGACCAACCCCGGTGTTTTGCATAAGCAAATTCATTTTTTTCCATTGTGCATTTAATCACATGGCTTAGGCTGTGAATGTTAAATGCATTAAACAATTCACTTGTCTTCTGGGATAGCATGACAGTGCAATATCATCTCTTTTGCAGTGTCAGATTTGTTGACTTTCTTTGAATCAGAGGATTAGGATAATCTCTCTCACACAATATATGGTCTATACACATGACTTAACCAGTTTATACTGTACGTCTTAAATGTTATGTAATCCTTAATGAGATAGGAAGGGAACATTTACCATTATTTACTGCTTCATATGTACAACATGCAATGTGCAATGTGTGCATGTATGTTTGAATAAGAGGTTCATTTTGTCTCTAAAAGTAACAACTTGAATGTGTTAAAACATTGTTTTTACTTTTGTCTTCCACTATATTCAGTACATTTAATGATTTTATGACTTTAGCTCGAGTTTTTCTGGAAATCAATAAAAGCAAATTTAATATTTTGTACATGTACTGTGAGTTTAAAAGGCTCGGAGCTAAAGGTTGATGGTACTTTACAGAAACCCTGCCACAGTTGTGCCTTTAAGTTGATAGCAGTATAAAAACATGCATTTAAAAGTGACATGAGTCATTGGTGTCTGTGCTATAAAGGGCAATTTTCCTCTGAAGGTGATATAAAAAGAAACCATGTTTCATGTAACGCTCCCCGTAGACTTCAGTGCGTGTAACAGTAGCAATGCTGGCGTTGTCTGTTTAGCAGCCCAAATGAAATGGAGCTCAAAAGAGCGTGAATGTGTAATGTACAGTACAGGATGATGAGAATGACTGAGTGGACTGTGGGACACATCGTTCCTGTGTGTGCAAAAGGAAAAAGGTACATGTCTAACCATAAGGTTGGTGTTTTGATGCCCTGCTTCTTCCTTCTGTCATTGGGCAAGACTCTGAACCCCATATTTCTATATATCTATAATGGATTACAAATATCTTTTTGTGTGTGTCTGTGTAAACACAATTTGTTTACTTCTTTAGGACTTTTTTCTGACAAACAATGAGTTTGTTAGGACCAACCAAACCAAGTATTTTTTTCATACTTACAAACAAAATCAATTAAAGCTTTTAGCGACAGCATTATAGGCTCTAAAATCAAGTTACATTTGTTGAATTCTGTTTATATCCTGATTAAATTCCCCCTCTCATGGTTGTCACCATTTACACAGGTCTACTCAACAGCAACAAAAACAGTATAAAAAAGTCAAAATTTTTCAGCTCGTCTCCCCCTCCATCGTCTGATTATCTCTTCTTTGTTTCACTCTTGATCCCAGTGTGTCTCCTACAATGACAGATGTTTCAGAGAGAGGAGGAACAGCTGGCTGCTGTGCGGCTGTTTACTCACCCGGTCTTTTTTTCCCCCCTCTCTGCTATCCCTAACCTCTTTTCTTCCATCATTGTTTTTTTGACAAAACGGGTTGCAGATGCAGACCCACACAATATTTCCAACTCTAGAAATATCCTTTTCTTTTTTTTAATAAAAAAATGTAAGGCATGAAATGCAAATGTAACTTTCTTCTTGGTAAGGATTTTTGCAGGTGTGAGATAATGTGCAAAAAGCAGAGTTATTCCACTGACCCAGGAGCAAACAAACCTCTCATGAAAGTTACGCCTCATAAATGATAAGTGAGTGCTGGACCCCTTCCCTCTCTCTTAATAATGAAAGGTATTATTTTCATCCAAAACCTCTTTATCTTAGCTAAATTTCCCACATTTATATCTCCCACAGCCTCCAGTGCATGACACTGCTGTGCTGTCAGTGTCCGATGAACGTGTGTCCCTACTGCTGGATATGTGTGCATTCATTTTTGCTTCGTGTGTGTGTGTGAGTAATCACCAGAGGCATATATTGAACCTCTACAAAGTTATATAAATGTATTAACCACCACCTTGCTGGACCCACATATACAATCAAAGCCTCACAGAAGGAAGACGTGTATGCACACATGCACACATGCACGTGGACGTATATTCACATATGCTGCCACTCACAAAGCCCCACAGGACACGCACTCACAGATGGGCACAGGAAACAGTATCCATGCCTGCTTATTATACACAAAAGTTATACTGAGCGCCTGATACGTCATGCAGCAAATAAGGCCCCTCATTTTTAGAGATTTGGAGGGTTTAAGTTATGTTTGTTTGTCCGTAATCCCAGCAGACCTGCAGCTCTGCACGCGATAGTAGGATGTCCTGTCTGCATCCAATCAGTTATTGCACTGGGATGATGATGATGATGATGATGATACAGTGGAGGGATTAATGGGAGAATCTATGCACTGGGTGAGATGGTAAAGGTTAACAGAGGTTAGGAAAGAGAGTGCAAGAGCAATTTAGAGTAAGCTAACAAGAGAAAATGGACATGAGAGGTTACTGCTGAAGGGGAAAAAAATGAAGGGTAGAAGAGACAGAGAGAGAGAACCAGAACAACAAGCAGGAATCCAGAGATCAGTGGCAAACAAAACAGGTCAGATCAGGCAGGCAGCCCAAAGAATGTGGAGAAAGCTTGGCAGGAGAACACAAGGCAATCTGGCAGCGTGGAGGTGGAAGTGGCTGGAATATACACTGAGGAGCCGATTAGCTGCAGGTGTGGGGAAGAGGCGTGGATCACAGGTGGAGGGAATGAAGCCTGACTAGTAGGAGGAACTGGCAAAGCAGGGCAGTGGTGAAGAGAACTGAGAGGAAAGATGAAAGATGAAAGTCTTTTAAAGATGAAAACACACAAACACAGTGTGTGTGTTTTCATCTTTAAAAGACTGGGCACTAATCCCCCATTGCTCCACAGGCACAGACTACAGTAGTGCTGCCCACTGCTCTTGTACCCAGCTTTTGTGTGTTCACTACTGGTGTTTAATGAAGGATGGGATAAATGCAGAGGTCAAACTCACTATTTCTTAGTGGTGCGTGTGCAAAAATAACTATTTCTAATCCTTCACTTTCATTGAGGGGAAAGTTTATCCCTCCCCCTCTCTCTTTCTTTCTTTCTCTCTCTCTCTCTCTGAATGTGCTCAGTCTTTGTCAGATTGTTGGACGGGACAGACACAGGCTGATCGCCGCCTTCATATACAGCTAGTAGCAGGTACATTGCTCCATTGTTCTCTCTCTCTCTCTGTGTGTGTTTGTATGTGTGTATGTTCAGGAAATTGCTCATTTTCACTGCTCATTTACTATCTGAAGTGGACTTGTAGAAATAAATATTAGATTCAGGGCACAAATTTGATTTGATTTTAAATTAGATTTTTCAGTATGCAACTAATAGCCACTTATTTCAAGATTTCAAAATGTCACTGTAACTGGATTAAAGGAAATAACATGGTGGGCAAAGCCACGTGCACTAGATATAAAATGAAATAATATAAGAAGTACTTTGCACTTTGGATGTCACCTGAGTAAGCACTTGTTTCTTATATTTAAAATCAAAGTTATCTTCAAGAAAAGCAGCTCAGGATCTAAATTCCTTACAGAGAAAGTTGCTGTCTTACAGCTGAAGTTTTGATTGCTTAACTGTACAGTTTATTATGTAATAATACTTCTTTTTTCTGTTCTCATATTATTTATATATTATATTTTATTATTTATATTATTTATTATTTGAGAAGAAATGACGATACTGGTGTGATCAATATATTTTACTATATGGGAAGAGTATGTTCTGAACCTATGTTGTTGTTGTTGTTGTCACTTTCAGTTGACTGTGCAGCGTTGCAGAATATTAGTATTGTGAAAAAACATACTCACTTCTGGATTTGATGATGACCAACAGTATCTGTGTTGTATTTACTCTCAGAATGAAATACTGCTCTGAGGCAGAGACTGCTTACACAGAGACACTGACCAAACAGTAGCAGTAGCTGGAAAATATTTTACTTTAGGTTGAATTTCCTTTTCATTGTGATTCACTTGCATGTTGGGTGCTTTATGTTATATACTTATAATCCAGCGCAGTAAGAGGAACAGCAAAATACGCTTATTTCTTCTCCCCCTTTGTCCTGAAAATCCATTGGCATGTTTTAATTAAATATACATATTAAGTGGCAGATGTGGGAGCTCTCATAAATTATGCCGCTATATCTTATAGGTTGTAACATTTTAGATTCTTTTTTTTTTTGCAGACATAAAGCTGGACACAGTCTCACTGGTTGACATGACGGAAGAGCATGTATCATTTTGCACAATAGAAATCATGATCTCACTATTGTTCTGTAAATATAACTTGTGGAATCAGAACCTTTAAGTTCGGACACGGTTGGTCTTCACCGATAGATGTTTTCATCTGTGATTTGAGCATTTTTACACCTGTTAACCTAATGTTATTAAGGGTTTTTTTGAGAGTATTTTTTGCAGAGGTTGCTGCATTATTATCGTTTCTTATTTAAGTTTTAACTTTGTTGACTATAATGTGCTATGCTGATTTTGTTGTTGTAGTAAATATGGAAAAGCTTCAGTGTCTCTCCACATGCAAAATGTAAACCACATGCATCTCACGCGCAAAAAAAGGAGATCTAGACAAAAGCATGCATGTGAAGGGAAATGTCAGACAATCTTCTGTGTTGCCCCAGTATTTCCTTGTTGACCCCTTGACTATATTTTAACAAACTCAGCGGCTAACATATTTTACTCAGATTTGCCTTTTAAGTCTGTGGGAATTAGATTAGTGTAAAAACCTCCATGTCCTCGAAGACTCCTTGAGCACTATGACTATAAGATTTGATGCTATATAACGGCTTTCACTCACAATTTGCAGTGACAAAGTGAAATAATTTCTTTTTGTATTCTTCTCAGTCTATAGGGTGTGGTATCATGAGGAACATTGTGAGACAGTATCCCAGTCTATATGTATATAATCGCTTCATCTTATCTTATTTTTTCTGTCTTGGTCTGGGTTCCGTACTGTAGACGCCCCCAGAGACAAATGCATCCAAATGAACTAAAAAGTGTGATTTGTTATCGTATTCTCTTTTTGTACACAAATACCTCTTTTGTACACATGCAGCATGTGTCAGACTGTTAATCCATCTGACATTTAATCCTTTTGAGATTCCTCATTACTGTACATTCACCCAGAGACCAGAAACAGTTAAATAGAACATTTTAGTGTTTACTCATCGTGGAGCAACACATTCAGGGCTGAATGCATCCGTTTTTCCCCCCATCCTTTCAAATAATAAAAATCATCAAATGTCTCTGAATTCTATGGAGCCCTCCTCCCCAGGGTCAGGTTGGAATTTTTTTTCAGAGCAAACGTTTGCGTTCCTTGCCATGATTTTTGCATTCCCTCACAACAACCTTTTAAATTCTGTCACAACAACTAGGAAGGATATTACATTTTAATCAGAACTGATGACACACTCTGATTGATGAGTCCTCATACCATAAATTTCTGGCATCTTGCTATACCAAGTATTTTTAATCAAGTATTTTTGTTTGGATGGGAAATGTTTTGCAATTTAAAATAAAATTAATATGTTTGTCAAAGAATTTTGCAATAATAATAATTGGACATTTGCATTTTAAATTTGTTCTGTCCTTACCAAACCAACAATTTAAACAACGTAAACTTTTTGTACAACAAAAGTATTTCAGCAGACCTTTATCAAAATTCCTTCCTTTTCTTTTGTTTTCCCTCTTCATCCTACTTGTATTACCTCAGCATTTCCCAGCTGTGAGTGGAGCCTTCATGGATTCTCCATACAATGGCAACACATCCCTACAGACGTCCTCCTCCAATCTCAACGCCGGCTACTCTCGACCCTCAGAAGCAGAGGATGATGGGAAAGTGTCCAGTGACACCATTTGGCTCTGGATTGCTGTGCTGGCAACTATTGGCAACATAGTGGTGGTGGCTGTGGTTTGTGCCTGTGCATTCTGACACGACTGAAGAGCGGAGGAAAAAAAACTGCTTGGAAATAGTGCATATACTCACACATCATGTAAAATAGCTTTACTTTAAACTGACGACCATGGATTTTTAAAAAGTATGTGTTAGTGTGAGATTTTAGAAAGCCATTTATATGGGATTCTTCATTCACACACTTTCAGTAAATACAAATATTCTACTCAAGTTAAAAGACAACTTTGAACCTATTTATTTCTATGTTTATGTATTTAAAATCGTAATAAAATAATGGTCTGAGAGAGTCACTTCAACTGCTACTATTATTATTACTACTACTGCAATGCAACAATCACAACCCCCCCCACAAATTAAGGTCCAATAATGAAACATTTAATTAAATTACTGGAAACACAACATAACATATACTGAAAATTTACAAGCATATACAGTACTTGCATATACTATGATTTATGAGACAATTAGTTTGGATTTTGATACTGTAAAGACAACCCTGCTCACAATTCCCTAAAAACAGGACATCGATAAAAAACTTTATCAAATTCAATCCAGTTTTTATGTGTTTTTTTTTTCCCTTTTAAGGATTAAAGTTTGCAATATATACTTATTAATTGATTATACCTCTGACAAATGTTTTCACGTTAACTTTTTAACCTTGTTTAAATGAGCATCAGCCCACATACTAAATTTATTCATTTTGCATTCCAGGATGTCGCCACAACTTGTGGCAACTGCTGCGATGCTTTCCACTAGTCCGTTGGTTATGGAAGCTGAGCTGGTGTTATATAAATCCATTCAGTTCAGTCTCAGTTAAACCACTCAGCTCAGCAGTGGTCAGCTTCAGAACCACAAGGATTAGACAAGATCATAGTTTGATATCTTGGAGGGATCAGAGGCCAGGAGAAGAATCATGGCTGCTGCTGCTGCACGTGATTTAGTGGTTTGAAAGCTCTTTGTCACAGCCAGAGTCATTCAAACCACTGACCTCCAACCTGAATAGTCTGATTTTTTTCTATTCTATTGTTTTTTCTTTTGATGTTGTTTTTAATTTCCAGCACCCCGTGTACTCACTTTACTTCCTCTGAACTCTGAAATCTGCAGTGTGTTTGCACATCATGTTCAGGTAACTATTTCTCATCTTTTGCACTTGTGAACTGGAAGGCTCAAGACTGATTAATGTCCAGTTTAGTTAATTTAAAATTTTTCATGAATACATCCAGCTTTTCATGTCCCACGAGGCTCTAAACTGGCTGCAGTGTATGTCTAAATTTAAAAAATTGCCTCTGAAAGGAAAGTTGGAGATGAATCTCTCACTTGCAGGTTGCAAAACTCACACAGTTACTAGATGTGTTGTTGTCACTCTGTTTAAAAATGATGCTCATGGTGTGCATTAACCAAAACTGCTCACGATTCATGTAAAAAAAAAAAATCATATTTTCCTAAGGAAGTGTTGATGGTAGAGATGCTCTTTTGTATATATATATATATATTTTCATCACCTTTCTCACTCTTAAACATAATGCATCTCCATGAATGCTGCAGCATTTTCAGAACTCTAAAGACTGACTGGCCCAATAAGCTATGATCAGACAATTGCTGTATTTTTAGAAGCTAAGCTTCAAGCAAACTCTTTGTCACGATACTCCCCTACCATGACCTCCACACTAATATGTAATCTTTCTCACTTGGCTTACATTTGATGAAACAAACACTCTAATAAGCCCAGAGGAAACTAACTCACAAAGAGAAGCAAGGCCCTACAGGCACTGAGCAATCATTTGTTGAAATTTAACAAGCAATGGTTACACAGTCCTCTCTCTATCTGTCACGGTTACTCATATTATAAAGTTATAAATATAGTTACCATTTATTTTCAGCTTCCTTCAAATCACTCAGTCCTTAGTGTGAATGATAACATTTTAAAGGTCACAGGGAGGTAGACCGAGCGATAAACTGGAAGTGAGATGCAGAATGAGAAAGAAGAGGTCAGAGGAGGCAAAGGAGAGGAGGCAAAAGAAGAGATAGGACTACAAGGACCAGACAACAGTTGCTATATTTCTGACACACTCAAAATGGATGCTGATAGCAGAGCCGATAGTAAAAAAACAAAAAATCGCAATACCTGTATTTTTTTAACATTCAGTCTGCTGTGGAGCCTGGTTTTGTTTGGTACTTTTAAATTAATGTTCTATTGTGTTTGAAATGTTTCGGGGAATAAAGGTACAAAAGACAATACAATAAAAGCTTGTGCTCTATACCCTAAATGTTTTCCTGTTCTAGAAGGCATCTGCAATCAGTGCATTCTGCCACTTTATTATTGGGCTGAACTATGCTGAATGTAAAATGCAGCTGTCTGCAGTTATTCTCCACAAATAAACTAGTTTGTTGGTAGTTGTAGTTTTGCAGCTTACATATTAATACCTACAGCACATTCATACAACATACTCTATTAACTTTTTTTTTTTTTAACTTTTTAACCATTTCAAAAATGGATCTCACAGCCAGTGTTCCCCACTGCACATATACAGTATGTGTTAATACATATACATGTGTTGTCAAGATGTGAACTGTCCTGTCAGTTCTCTATAGAGCAATGAGCTTTAACATCCCAGCCTGAACTTCCTGTCCGGTTTTTCCTTTAACTCCATCCTTTGCTCACTGTCCCACAGGGAAGAATATCTCTGGCAGTCAGAGCAGATATAATCACTGTAACTGACTTTATCAGAATCTCACAGACAGAAAAGGGCTAATTTCAGCCACTAGGGACGGCGATGAAGCGTAAATGAGCTGAGAGAGGGAGAAAAATGAGTTATCTGAAAGAGTGACACATAATCAGAATGTCTGAAAGATAGAGGGAAGATAATGTGGCAGTGAATTCTCATTGTCATTTGGGTCTTTGACCACTTACCCATAAGGGAAGAACATCATGGGACTGATGAAGTGAGGGAAGAGAAGAAGGGATGGAAAAGTGGACAGAGAAGAGGCTGTCTAAGGAAGATGACAGATTCAACACCCTAAAGACGGAATCTTGGTGAGGACCTCAGTTTACATATCGAGATCATGATATTTGTACCAATTGTTCTTCAATTTTTGGGTTCTGCTGCTTACAAACAGAGAAAAAAAAAAACTAAACCAAAACCAAAACCATATAACCATATATATAAACCTACTATACAGGTATCCACTGTTCACCACCACCTCGTCCAATTAGCAGCCAGGAAGCAACCATGGACCTAGAGTAGCAACCAACTAGACTCCACTAATAAGTTTGATCTCAAATTTCTGGAACTGACTCACTGGACTTCACCAAAAAAAGGAAACACTTGGGCATCTCAGTATTTGTTGCTGTGGATAAGACAGTATGCTCATGGATTTCTTCCAACCCCGTCATCTCATGTCTGACAGGCCTGTCTGCACAATCACGTGGAGGTGTCCACCCACCTCACCATCTGAAGACTCAAAATACCAACAATTACTTGACAATTTATGATGAAAATAAAGCTCTGCAGAGACATTCGCTTCCAAAATTTTGGTGTGAATTAGTGAAACAAGTTTCTCACCTTGAATTTTTTTAATTACGTGTAGTAACATTTTGCAAATCTATGTATTTATATAATATGTTGACATTTCCTCTCACTTTTCAGTGTGTAGAAATGAAATAGAAATGTGACTGCACCAACACCATATAACGAGCCAGTCTGCAGCAAAAACTTTGCTTTAAATCAATATATTCCATGGGAATGAATACACATACATCCAGAACAAACACTGCAAACAATTATGCTTAGATTTGACATAAAACATCCAAAAGCTACATACTGCATGTATCTAAACAAAGACACTATTTTGGCTTCCATGCAGTACTTTTAAGTCGTGTGAGTGCAATTTTTCCACACTTATGATATGAACCCAAGAGGGCAGTAGAGGAAGCCAAATGATCCAGCAAACTGATCTGACGTGGATGTCATCTCTTCTCCACTCAGTCAACTATGGGTTTATTTGACAGTTTCATCTAGTGTTTTTTAAGCTTAAAGCCCAGTTTATCTTTGGTTCCATGGAAGAAAACACAGGAATCCTTTTTTTTTAATCATTTATAATTAAAATAAAATAAAAAAGCACAGTAAACTTGGCGTCCCTGTTTCTTGTGTGTCACGTTGTGCCTTCAGTTCTTCAGTTCTGAAACATTAAAACATCTTTTTTTCACCACAAATATACAGTATCAGGATATTTATTGGTACTTCATTGGTACCTTTGAGGATAATATGGTACTGACAGGAAGATATGCTGTATTATACAGAGAAGACATTTAAACATTTAAACTGTGATGCAACCTTTAAGGCAAATTTTGACGTCAAACTTTTTGAGAAGGAGCATGAAATGATGGTTTTTTTAAATTAAATATCATGACTTGCTGATAGAGGATGATGTATTTGTGCTTATGATAAAATAATTTGTGGCTCCTCTAAGGTTTCACTGTTTCGACTACAGGCCGAAATATGTAAGATAGCAATTTCTATATTGTTTTAACAACTGTGTGATAAAGCATGTCACGCAAAAGAATCCCTCACATCTTCAACATAAGATAATCAGGAATGGTACAACAGATGCAGACATAACAATGAGAACTTGATTGGGACAGAAGCAGTGTGACAGAAAAAAACATGATACCATTGTAGTATTAAAGTGCATCAGTGTAATAATATCGTGTCACTTGAATTGCGTGGCAAAAATAGAGAACAAGGAAGCGGAAACACATGCATACGGGGTCGTTACCACACAAACTGACAAGACGTGCTGGTGACTGCAGAGCAGGAAGTCAGAAAGGTTGATTAGAGAGGTTGATTGGAACTGATGGCAGGTGTGGACCTCAGAGTCTCATTTCATTTTATTGTCTTTTCAAAATTCATCTGGATACTAGACTAATGAAGAAATCCTGTCTCTCTCCTGTTCCAATTACTCCAGGAAATGGACTGATGGATTTAATTATTTGAACAAGAATGAGTCATTGGATTCAAAAGATGTCTTTTTCTTGCAATTAGTCATGCAATTTGATTTTACTTATTTCTCTTAATAAAAGTGTTTCTGTTGTCTCGACAGGGCACGGAATTCTGTCATATAGTTAAAACCTAAACATTTCTGTTGCTTTCAAGTTAAATGAAATCACACAATGCTGATGAGGCCTATCAGCTGCTCCTCAGTATAGTGGTGTTTCAATCTTATGTCGCCCAGAGACATTTGCACGCTGCACGCAAGAAGTGATTTGTTTCCTATCACAACATTTCACTAGTAAACCGATATGGAAGCAAACATGTTGGAAAGTGATTTAAAACACAAAGAAGTGGCCACAGAAAGTCTAAGAAGTGCATTCTACTGCTCAAAAAAAAAACCTTGTTGTTCAGTAGTTTGACAGAATAAATGCTTCTAGCACCCGATCGGCCGACTGAGCCTGTTTTCACATAAAGATGTCGCATACAAATATTGTTACACGTTTTTGTAATGTTTCTGTATGTATTCATGAAGACCAAAACAGAAGCAGAATAAAACCACCAACAAAAAAAAAAAAATCATCAAAAGATATGCACTGCAACTTTTAGCGGTTATACTGTGACCAAACTCCAAGAGGGAATTAAAGCAAAAAGGAATGTAGGTATGCTGGCTGATACTCATGAAAACCACTGTAAACATTTCTTGCCAAACAACTTGACCAATCTTGGACCTGCAATTAAGGTTAATAAAGCTCAAAAATAACACTAAAGCTCATTTGTCTCTGGAGGAAAATAACATAAAAGGCCTCTTCATTGGAGGCTGTTCTTTTAACATACCAAAACAGTGATTACTGGCCTCTTTGGCAGAACATTTGATGTGGTGTGAAGGCCAGGCCAGCAAACAAAAGGAGGAATAGATTCATTGATGACAAACACAGACAATGAAAGGAAAAAAACAAACATTTCCAAGAACCAAACTGCTTTGGTAAAACAGTTTGATAAATGACTTGTTAAACCCTGGGCAGCCTGACCGCACACACTAATCTGCGAGATAAACAGCACGTCTCCAAGGAGTCTTTCCCAGAATGAAGATATTGATAATGAAAAAAAACCTTTGCCTGCTTAATTTTTGAAAAGCACCACTAAAGTAACAGAAGTATTTCTACTGTAAGAAAATCAATGCGTCAAAGCATATTGTATTTATCACAAATGTATAAAAATGTTGACATTTATTTTATGAAGTTTGCATGAAGGTTGCAAAACTGGATTGGACTTCTTACTCCTGACACACGCACCATAACGTTATTCATTCAACATCTGAAGCAGTCGGGCTGATGTCTATATATGGTGTCAGAGGGGAAAAGGAGAACAATGATGTAAACCCAATGGTTCTCTCAGTCACAGTTTCTCTTGGCAAACTCTCACTTAATTTAACCTTGGCAGGTCATTGTCACTGAAACAGAAAACGTACACATTAGCCTTAAAGCAGGAACAGTGGGCTCAGATTTGTAAGTAAACTATTATTAAACAAAATTTGTAAAGCAACAACCAATTATGTGGGAATGACTTTGTTTCACCATGTAAAGCACTTTGAGTTACATTTCTTTGTATAAAAAGCGCCTTTATATTGTCTGACTAATTGAAAGAATACAGTTTACTGTACATTTCCCCTTATACTGTACACGTTGGCTTAAAGAAAAGTAAATATTTGTGCCATTGCGTTGTTATTACACACAGTTATTATGGGGAAAGCGTGCATGTGTGTATATATCTGTCCTGTTCACTTCCACTACCAAAAACAAAGACGGATACAGCACAGTTAAGTTTGAGAGTGTGAGAATGCATGTGTGTTTGTCTTTTCCAGTAAAGAATGACTCACACTCAGTCATAAAGTCACTCTGCACTTTTTATAGGCTAAGCATAAATACCGTCTGACTCTGCAGAATAGCTTCTTTTTTTTTTTTTTTTAAAGACGTTACGTGGCACAGGTCTCATCATGTCTTCCCACATCTGACCTCCTCAGGGCTTCAGAACGTTGTTTACTTTTGTTTTCCACTGGAAGGAAAATGAAAAACAAAACAACATCACAGGCTTTTTGGGTATTAATAACCTGATATGTCATGTGATGCAAAATGAGGGTGACGTTTAATTAGTTTTGATTTTTATTTGGCAAAACCTCCATTACATGAATTCAGTAATATAGAAAATAAAGTGAGGCATTGTGAACTGTGAACAGTGTTTGCTGTGTGCAGAGGACTCAACTGTAGATATGTTTTTCTTTATCGAGCTATATGACCTGGGATGAGGTTACATAAAATGATAAAGTGCCTGTTGATGTATTAAATGCAGAAAGAGAGTGAGTGAGAGAGAGAGAATGAATTAATGTTTATTTTGAACATTAAAAACATAAAAAAAACATTATATTATGCTGCTTTTGGTGAGTGCAGAGTGATACAGTGTCTGACAGTCAGCAGATGACAGTAACTCTCTGATGTTAAAGGTGGGCCTGCAATAATGAGATACAGATGGAAGCAGTCAGCCCACACACACTTGCGCTTCTATCAAAGTGAGGACCCTCATAGACATAATACATTCCCCAGCCCCTTACCCTAACCTTAACCATCACAACTAGATGCCTAACCCTTACCCTAACCTAAACCCAATTCTAATAATAACCCTAAAATCAGGTCTTAACCCTGAAAAAGCGCTTTTAAGGGGTCAAAATGCCCTCACTCTGTATGATGTAT
Organism: Brachirus orientalis; assembly: GCA_016785285.1. Classification (NCBI taxonomy): domain Eukaryota; kingdom Metazoa; phylum Chordata; class Actinopteri; order Pleuronectiformes; family Soleidae; genus Brachirus; species Brachirus orientalis. Next base: position 2,582,968 of record JAFBJR010000179.1, read on the forward strand.
GCGATTTTTGGTCCTCAGTCAGCAACAAATACAAGAACACATACACACACACACACCTTTATACTCAGTCATTTTAGTCACTGTTTCTTTAAAAAGGCTGTAAAAACTTCAAAAACATATTAGCTGTGGCAACATAATTATGAAATTAACTATCAACGCATTTAGCCACTTATTTGAAAATACTCTTTAGCTGCAACATTTATGATTTACTTGCCAGATATACTGTTACTGAGGTAAACCCATGGACTTCACAGTAGAACAGTCAGCTGAAAGATTTATTTTCAAAATTGACTAACATAGTAAGATAAAAAAGAGATCTGTAAGATAAAGATCTGTGTTTCGCAAAAACCATGTTCTCAATGTTTTGGTTTTCCTTCATTCATTTGTTTTAGAAGAGCAAACAAATCAGAAAATATTCTTAAAAATGAATATTAAATATTAAATTAAAAAAAAAAAACAGAATAGGTGTTAGTTTTAAATACACATGTGACCCACTGTGTATTCAAAAAAATTATAGCTTCTTTATTTCGTTGCAAGATAATTACCTTAATAAAAATTCAGCCCAACAAAGAAAAAGTGATGACTCTCTGTTTGTGTACAGTGCAAGAGAAAGATGATAGCTTGGTACAAGCTGAACAATGTAATTAAATGCCGGCCCGGCTCTGCTCTTTAACATAAGATTTGGAACTGTTCCTGGAGAATCCATTGGGCTCTTCCTCCAGCACACGTCCTTTCTGACTCATCTGACCACACACACATTCACACACACATGTATATGCTGCAGTGAGAGAGTGCCTGTCTGCAACTGGCAGAGACTGAAAGGAGGTCTGGGAATGCTGAAAGTGTGTGAGTGTGTATGTGTGCGTGTGTGTTTGGGGGGGGGATCCCAGAGGGAGAAGAGGGGGAAGTTGCAACTTCAGGGCAATATAGACCACATGCTTTGGGAAGGAATGCAAGTGTCTTTGTAGGAGAGTAAAAGAGCAGAGGAAAAAGAAGAGAGGAGGAGGAAAGAAGCGAGGAGGGAGGGATCTAAGCTAAGGCTGCAGCACGGCTCTGTATCTGAATGAAAGAGCCTCTCTTTCTCTCTTGTTTTCCGTCTGTCTCTGTGCGTGGCTTATATCCGCTGCAGCAAGTGAGCACATGTACAGAGCAAACACGCTCCAAGCTGGAAGTAAATATTTTGCAGAGGCCACAGCTGAAGGTGAAAACTTTCACTCTCCAAATGCTTTGTGAAGTTCATCTTTTTTAAAAGGCTGGATTACTTTCTTAGAAATGTGCCTGCTCTTTTTGGAGGATTATTTTGCATCCAGAAAACTATCATGTGATGGAGTTTAATCTTCAGTTTCCTTTAAGTTGCAGGCAGGTGTGATTCTGAGTTTAGTGTGTTTGTTGCACGCACACGCACACACACACACACTCACACGTCTACACGCATGGCTGCCTGAAACCACAGGAACCTGGAAATCAGATGAAGACATTCAACACACTTTGAGTTTCAGTCCTTTGCTTGATGGACACTGGTGGAGATGTAACATGTACATCAGCGTTCCTCCTCTTGCACATTATCACTTACAAGCTGCTTAGACTGAAAACATCCCAGCATCAGATCCACACTTACCAGCATCTTTATACTATGACCCCGTATATCTGTAATCTCATCCCCCAGTGCATCCTACAGCACACCTCCCTCCCCTACCTACTTCTTTCTATGCTGCTGTTGCTCATTCAGGCCCAATGGGGGAGCTGTCACCCACAGTGTTTGGACTACAAACCCCCGTTTGAGCCCCGGCAGCCATTGGCTTTCTGTAAAGAATACTCCAAGTTTGGATGCTGTGATTTGGAGAAGGATGGGGAGCTACTGGTGAAGTTTTACAGCATCATGGAAAACTTTGACCATTCAGGTTATGTCACATGTGGCAAATACATACGCAGCATCCTCTGCCAGGTGAGAGAGACATTTCGTATAATCACCGTGTTTTTCATTTTTGGGCATACATATGTTTAAGGGTTGTTTTTGACTATGTGAATCCTCAAGAATTTAAAAAGATACTATTGCACATATACATTATATATGCACCTGTCACCTGCTCACCTAAAACTTTATTTTTTTTTTTTTACAATGATTTTTTTGCGACTGCAGTCTGATATATTGTGAAAATGTAGGCCTATGTCTCTAATCGAAGGTGTAAACCTGGTGGATGTTTGCAGACCCAGCATTGACACCCGTCGATACATTACACCAAGTTTCTCTCTGATTTTTAAAATAGTTTAACCTTTATTTAACCAGTTAAAGTCCCGTTGAAATTAAGATATCTTTTACAAAGGCGACCTGGCCAGGAGGTCAGCAGCACATGCCCGCATCAATACAAGTTCAAGACACAGATTACAAACAATAAATTAAAATAGACTATAGAATTTAGGAATTCCAAACAGTTTAGCAATTACATATTACAGTCGTTGAGATCACAGTAACAATTAAAAACACAGGCACTGTTCAATGAATTCGTATTGTCTGACAAGAGATAACCAGATCAGTTCAGTGGATAGTTTATTTAAATTTAGCAGCATATATCCCTCTGGTGTTTTTTTGGTAGGTGATGGCGATATCTTTTATATGTCTGTGGCACAAAACACCCAACACACTCAGATCTCTTGGAAATCCAAGTTTATGTCTCACCACAAAGGAAAGCATGTTGTGGTTTGTCATGAACCTAAGTACAGTAACAAATGAAACATGTGGTTTATGGTGACATTTAATGGAGAAGTTGACATCTGTTAGGCATCGTTTTCCCGTGTTTGAAATTAGAAAACCTCAGAGTTTGCTGGTAATTGGTCTGTGTGAACTGAAATGATCCAAATAAGGCAGTGTAATGAAACATTTCAACTCGTTTAGCCTTTAAGCCATGCAATTACTAAATGTCAAAGCATGCCGAATCATTGACTTGACATTGTCAAAAAAAGAAGACTCACCATGTTATGTCTTCTTATGGGTGCGGTGCTTGTGCAGCAGTAACTCAAAACATCTATGTGCTGAACAATAAGCACTTAAGCACTTTTTACTCACATTTATATTTTTGGTTTTTGAACCAGGTATTTCCTTGTTTTCCTTGCTGCATCACATACTGTATTTTATATATTCAGTAGTGTGTCTTTGTTAACACACCCTTTGTTTTTTTTTTCTTGCCTTTTGTTTTCTCACACATAGACACAGTTCAGCAGGAATATGCAGGAAATACTTTTCTGGTACTGTTTTGTGGTATTGCCAAAAAATACTTAAAAGCTTAACAGTTGGAATATTGAGCACTTTAACTGAACCCTGCATTACCCTTATTTGAGGATGGGAAAACTTAATCTCAAATCTCAATAAAAGCAGACAAAACGTTGGTTCATATCACAAAAAGTAAAGTCTTGGTCTAAATTTGAGTTGAGATTGGAATCTTAGTAAATTTTTGTGGAGCACTGACTTTCTATTTCAAAATCACTAAATTTAAATTTCTTATCGGAGCTTGCTAAACTAAGCCAAGCCCTCTCACTCAGTGCAGCGCTGAAATAGCTGCTGACTCTGCAACTCACACAGTAACTATGTGCAGATTTTGAGAGCAGAACAAAGGGGCTGAAGGCTGTCCCACTGTCAACCCTCATATTTTTGATATCAACACAAAACCAGTGGTACAATTTCAGCAGTTGAAAACTTTGTACGGTATGAAAAGACAGTGACAAATCCTCTTACTCCGAAAATATCGGTTTGTCTCATTGTGGTAATTATATCCTGCTGTGGTTCTCTCTGAGCAGAGAGCAGGCTGTGTCTTGAGCATAATGACAGCACTGCATCCCACATACGTCTTGCAGTGGTTAGTATAGTTTGACTGAGATGTAGCCTGAGTTCAGGACAATGAGGTAAGTGAAGCTTGAAGAGGAGTTTCTTTATTTACATCCAGAGCTATTTCAGTTCACAAGTTCTCCTTTGCTTAAACAGAAAAATTAAATATTTGACATACAGTTTATTCATTTCTGAAATTAGCACAATTATCCAGAAATTTACTTTGTGCTGCATCCCTAAACTTTGTCCATATTTTTTATGGACTTTGTCCATAGCCCAAATGGATAGCAAAATAAATTGGACCATAGCACTAAAATATGTTGCTGTTTTTGATTTTTGGTGGTTGTGGTTGATCCCAGGTTAGGCCTTGAAAGTAGTCAAGGTAATCCTATGCCAGGAAACTTATCTTGGATAAATCCACCACACTGAGGCTCTCTGTTTCAGAAGCACTGCTGGAGCTTCCTCATATCAGTGACACAGAAAAAAAGAGAACAACCATTTCCTCCTGTGGCCTGGGGTACAGGATATATCAAGTTCTCCCAAGAGATGGGCAGAGGTTGAGTCGAGTGTAGAACAAGAAAGATTAGAAGAGAAATGTGCATGATAGCTGTGAAATGGATAGAAAATCTGACAGATACTGAACAGTAAATATGCCGAAGAACCAAAAGAAAGATCACCTACTATCACAAGGAGAGCCTTTTAAGACTTTTACGGTACATTACTATGAATATTAAAACCAAATAGAAATCACATAAAGCCACTTAAAGGCATTCGGAGAGAAACTAAATGAATTGGTTTCAAAACGACAGCAGAAAGATGTAGCTGTTCAGTTCAGTCAGCACAAACAGCAAATGCAGAGACGGATGCATAATCATCCAATAACCTGCTGTCTTGGTTTCTTTCTCTTTCTTGACCACGTCACATCTACTAGAGTCATGCCTTCAGAGACAGTATCATACAACTCCAATTCCAAAAAAGTTGGGTCGTTAATCGTAATAAAAATAGAATGCAATGATTTGGCACATCCCATAAACCCGTATTTTATTGTCGAATTTGTCAAATTTTGAATTTGATGGCAGCAACACAAGTCAAAAACGTTGGAACAGAGGCAACAAAAGGCTGCAAAAGTAAATGACACAAATCAGAAACAACTGGAGGAACGTTTGGCAACTAATTAGCAACAGGTAAGTAAGAGAATAAGAAGAGCATTTCTGTAAAAATGAGCAGAGGTTCACCACCCTACGTCTAAAAATTCTGGAAAAATCTCAGAAAAATGTAAAGACTTTTAAGACCCCACCATCTACAGTGTATAATATCATTCTGTTTTTTATTTATATTTTACATTACGGACCAACTTTTTTGGATTTGGGGTTGTACTTTATCAGTATCAGACTAGTTTTACAGAAGGTTTCTCTGCTCTGTCTGTTGTTGACTGTGCTTTTTCTCCATCTCTCTTTCATTTGAGGTCCAGTCACGGTTTAAGTTGCCCATTTGCCACAAGTCTTCTCTCTGTCTCAGCAGTAATAAAACATAGCCATGTGGACCAGTCCGCATGATGGATGCCTGTAAAAAGGCTATTTTCTTCGTAAGTTTAGCTCTCATTCTGTTCTAAACTGGACACCATAAACAACAAATTAGAGTAGTTCGACGTGGCTGCATTGCTGGTGAACAGCTGGTAGTAGTTACATTATTTTTCCCTCTAACAATTGGATTACAAAAAAGAACAATGGCTGGGTTTCCAGCATTGGTGGGTCAAACAAGAGGTGTGAAGACAAAGTGAACCTGCAGTTATAATAGTCAAATGGCATTAAATTATTCAAATGACCATTGTGAAACATCTTCATCCTTATTTGAAAATCAGTGTCATTCTGAATAGTAAACACTATAAATCTGTTCAGAAGTTCAGTCCACTTTCATCTGCCTTAATTTGCTCCAAACCCCTTTTTATCAACAGTTGAAGCTGCTCAGCCTGTACACAGCCTTTGTTTTTGCCCTGCAGAGCTGACGCCGTTTCACAGGAAGCCTCTGATGTCTGCCCAACAATGTACTTTCATGTACTGACAACAATCCTCTTTCACTGTTAGCTTCCCTGGCTTATCATGAATCCAGTAATGCTTGAATTTATTTATGCAAAGCCAAATAAATCACATTTGTATTCTTAACCCTTTTTTGTTTCAATAACACGTGAATTTGTCAATTGTTTATGGGGCCCAAACCAACGTGGTTGCTCACATAAAGGACGTGACATTTCTCATCTCTTTTTTGTTGATTCAGAATAGGCTCTATTAGTTTTAGTAGTGCCTATTAGTGCCTATAATGCAGAATGACAGAGGGCCAATGTCGGTCCTCAGAAACAGAGGTTTTGTTTAAAAACTCATTTCTGAACAGCCCCTGTCTACAACAAACAAAATGAGGTCATATAAATGGACTTTGTCACTCTCATCATTGTACTTAGCTTTGTTTAGATTTTTTGGCCCATATTTGTTTAAATTTGGTCAAGCTGATACCCACTATAGATATAATAGATATAAATGTTTCCTCTATTTAAAAATGTTTTGAAAAAGTATTGTAGCTAGAAGGATCGTCAAATGAATGGACTTTTCTTATCTCTCTTGGAGAACTGCTGGTCACTGGACATTTTTTTCTTTTTTCAGAACCATTTTGTAAAATAAGACAACCACATCCGGCACCAACAATGATGTCACGGTCTCAGTCACAAACTCAACTGTCTTCCTCATTCTGATACTCAGTTTCAGTTTCAGGACGGTTTCTTAACCGGTTTATATGCATTGAATTGCTGCACTCTGATCGGCTGATATTTGCATCAACAAGCAGTCGAACAGCAGTTTATGTGAATGTTATATAGAAATATTGTAAAAGAAGCAAATCCAACAACTGACAAAGTTTCAAGTTTCAAACAACTGCAGTACTTTGGTGAAGTTCTACTCTGTGACACAGACAGGTCAGCTGAAAATGTACGTCCTTACAGACAAATACTACAATAAATCCTGACCTTTACCATCATTATGCTCCAAAGGCAGGTTGAGCATGAACTACACTTGCACAGCACTGTACCTCATCTTAAATAATGCATCTGTTGAGATTATGTCAGTTTTTTTCATATTTCTGCTCTGTTCACCAATGTATGAATGAAGCAGTGAAGTTGTGATGTACGTGCTCTGGCCTCTGCTTTCTGCTGATGATCCGATCTGGTGCTGAGTGAAAGAACACCAGTCGACCACATGATGTTTTGGTTTCTGTGCCTTCTTGTGCCTGTTGCTCACAGTTCTGGGTGTGGACAGTGTGTGGTTGTGACTTAATAACTGACTGGACTTCCTGGGATCCATTTATACCATGCAGCACTCAGACATGCCGTACACAAGCCAGGCCTGACCAGCTAGAGTGCGGAGCTGTGGCAAAATAAGTACACAAATTATCCTTTTATCTGATGCCCTGAACACTACCGCTGAGATAAAAATCCCCTTAATAGAAGGTTAATAAATATGGGAACTGTTGGAAATACACATACAGTAGATAGTTAAAACCGCTGCCTTTGTGACTTCCTTGAACCAATTCCCTTGCAGGAATGTTCTCCGTACGCTGCCCACCTCTACGATGCCGAGGATGCCAACACACCAATGCGCATGCTGCCTGGACTGTGTGGTGACTACTGCTCTGACTACTGGCATCAGTGTCGATACACGCTCAGTCTTCTCTTGGAGAACAGGGAGAGCCCGCAGCAGTTTGTAAACCTGACTGCAACGTTAGAAGAAGATCGCAGAAGGTTCTGTGACTACCTGGAGCTAAAGGACAGACAGTACTGCTATCCAAATGTACTGACTAACACAGGTATACAGTTCAGCTGGTGCAATCACCAACTAACACCAACATACACACAAGCCTAATATTTGATAACATTTGCATTGTTATCAAATATTAATATATAATTTCTATATCAAAAAGACACATTAAACACAAAACAGCTAGACACCTTGAAAACTTTGACATGAACTCAACAAATCCCTCAACTCATTCTCTGAATGGTCAACACATCTTAGCAAACAAACTGTAGCTTTGTTTACCTTTTTTTGTTTCCTTCCCAGAGCTGAATGCTAACCTTGGCTTGGTACGTGAAAATCCCAAAGGCTGTCTGGAGTTGTGTTTACAAGAGGTTGCCAATGGTCTCCGCAACCCAGTGGCCATGATCCATGCTGATGATGGAACTCACCGCTTCTTTGTGGCAGAGCAGCTGGGTTACGTGTGGGTGTATTTGGCCAATGGCTCTAGGATCGATCGGCCTTTCCTTAATCTCACGCGGGCTGTCCTAACGTCACCATGGACTGGAGATGAACGGGGATTCCTCTGCTTAGCCCTGCATCCAAGGTTCATGCTTTCAGCGCCTGTTAGTGGTTATATTTGACAATAACTCTTTGTACAGCTTCTAAAACCTTTCACCTGTTGTCTGCCCAGGTTCACAACAGTCAGAAAAGCCTACGTGTACTACTCTGTGTCTGTCAAGAAGGAGGAGAGGATACGGGTCAGTGAGTTCACACTGTCAGCTCACGATGAAAACCAACTAGACCACTCCTCTGAGAGGTGAGACGTTCAAGTGTATGTATGTGGCTATTGTATGTTTATGTTCCATAGACTGTATATAAAGGATAATATTCTTCCCACTGCACAAAAACGAAGCTGAAATAATCCCGAGGTCCTGTTGATACAGTTTTACAACAAATTTGAATACTTTTAGTTAGCTAACCATAAATTTTCAACAAATCTTACCACGTTTAATAACTTTGACTCAAAAGACCTTACTCACAAAAACACCCAGACATTATAAACATTTATTTGCCGTGTACTTAACTTTTGTCCAATCCAATCCAACTTCATTTATAAAGCACTTTAAAAACAGACAAATCAGTAACAAAACACCGTAGAGTGTACATATGTACACACATACAGTAGACAGTACATCCCTGCAGCAGGTGAAATGGACTATATACACATACATATGCACACAAACATGCATGTATACGTGCTGTACATGCATACACTGCATACATATACAGAATATATACATATATACTCACACATACACTCTCTCTCTCACTCACACACACGTACATATATAAACAAACAAACATAAAGACAATAAAAACTGGTAAAAATCAATGCCTCATACTAGGTTGAAAGCCAAAGTGTAAAAATGGGTCTTAAGATGCTTTTTAAAGACAGACAGAGAAGGGGCCTGTCCAATAGGGAAGAAGAAAGGAAGAACGTTCCACAATCTAGGTGCTGCAACAGAAAAAGCTCTGTCCCCTCTAAGCTTTCGTTTAGACTTAGGGATCTGTAGGAGCAGCTGATCAGCTGACCTCAAAGGCCGGACAGGAGTATACGGATGTCCATTTTGTACAGCGATTTTACCATTTTGTAACTTTTAAGACTGGCTCATGTACCATCGGCTAACATGGATGAGGCCTGGTTGAGGTCCCATACTGCAGGCAGCAACAGGTGTCAATTAGGATGCTTTGGTTTTAAATTTGGGGTGCTGTCATGATTTTTATACGCAGTCCATGGCATTGATTCAAATCCTTGTTTTATTTGACATGAGTATTTTCATCCTTCTTTCTTGCCATAGAACCATCCTTGAGGTGGTAGAGCCAGCATCCAACCACAATGGAGGACAGCTTCTGTTTGGCCATGATGGTTATCTGTATATCTTCATTGGTGATGGCGGTCGAGCTGGGGACCCATTTGGAAAGTTTGGCAACTCGCAGAACAAGTAAATATATTTAAAAATTCCAAATAAGCCAATCTAAATTTGCGCTTTCCAAGCTTTGCTGCCTTTTACATGTAATTTAAAGTAATGTGCCTAAATTAGATAAACATATACTGTAAATGCTATTATTGTTCAAAGAAAATTTTAAAAGAAACCTCTGACATTTGATGCTGTCTACATCAACATACTGTATTTCAGACAAACATCAAAACCAAGTTAAAAACAGTGAGACCTTCCAAGAATAAGTGAATTCAAGTGAAGTACATTGTAAATTTTAGTTAAATAAAGAATTTAATTTTATACGGAGCTTTAAACGTTAGACGATGAATCATAGTTTTTTGGAGACCGTCCATCTATCACTTCAATTATTACTTCAAGAGTAAATATCAAAGAAGTGTGTCTATTTTGAAATAAGGAGTGTTTAACACTTTTTGGGACTATGTATTTACAGGACACCATCATTAATTACTGCAGAGGCACTGTGAAACAAAGTTTCTATTTCCTAGAATGCACATTTTACCCACAGAAAAGGTGGAAAAACATTCACTGATCACATAATGCTGCATAGTCAATGTTACAGCAACATTCATGGTTGTGTTGTTCCTTCCTGTTCCTTGTTTTCAGCTGGATTTAACCATCAGAAAAGATTTTGGTGACAAGTCAGAAAAAAATCCAAGAGTGATGTAGTTTGTGAAAGATTTTATGAAAGGGGCTGGAGGGGATTTTCTTTTCTTTTCTGTGTTTGTAACAACAACTCCACACCACTTTTCATCATATTTCATTTCATTCAAGACATATAGTCAAGCTGTACAAGAAGGCCATGTGCATTGTGTGCGCATGTTTACCTACTGTATAAATGTCATTCACTTGCTACCAGTGTATAAGTGAGGGCTATGTTTGAAATGTTATTTACTGCCAAAGGACACAAATGAAGGAAGTGTGAATATTACTGCCGAAATGCTATTTATGTGAAACATTTTCACTGATTTTAAATTCACAGAGAAAAGCATTTTTTTTTTCTTCCAGACAGTTACAATTTAGCTGTTTAGTTGGTTAGTTTCACGTTGACATGATTTATTATATATTCTGGGAATGACAGAGGATATAACCTGCCAGGTCTAATATTGACACTACACAGGCTGCCACACACTGGTATGTGCAGCGGGGGGAGAGTCTGGAGTGTGGGAGTGGAAAGAGTGGAAATGGGTATAAAGCGATAGCGTTCAAGACACAGGGGCAAGAAAGATTAATGATGGGGGAGGGTAACTTAAGACTGGAAAAGTTGAGAAATGTTGAGAAATAAATATTAAGAGGGAGAAAAAAAAAGACAAACACAGAGATTTAGCTCAGACAGACAAACAGTAGAGTGGACAGGAATTTGAAAGGAAAGGAAGTAAAATAGGAGATAAATACATCAAAGAACAAGTAAGGATAAATAAATAAATGTTTCAGGTCAAGGCCTATTTCTGACTGCCTCATAAAATGCCCCTCACTCAGCTGAATGCTTTACTTTCTCTCACCTACACCTTGTGTTGTATAGGTCAACGCACCTTGGTAAGGTGCTGCGTATTGATGTGGACAACAATGATGATGGCGCTCCGTACAGCATCCCATCAGACAATCCGTTCCTGGGGGAGAAAGAAGCGCGACCTGGCAAGAGCCTCAAATTCTGTTTATAAAAGATTGTCAACGTTTTACAGAGTAGTCTCACTAAACAGGGCCATTTGGAACTAGTCAAACATCACGTCCTCAGGATATGAGGATGCAAAACTTACTATTCAGTCCAGAATTGTGTGACTTTCTGTAAATGGCTTCTAAAAGGATTCATTCTGTCATTACAAGGGATGCTATTTGTGTCAGCATGTAATTTTTTTCTTGCTATCTTTACAGAGATTTATGCATATGGGGTGCGCAACATGTGGCGCTGCTCTATCGACCGCGGTGACCCTGCTACAGGGCGAGGCAGAGGCAGGATGTTTTGTGGTGATGTGGGCCAGAACAAATACGAAGAGGTGGATCTTATTGTTAAAGGTACTGTACGTGCAATTCAGTTAAGCAGCATTTTGTTAGGGAGGCAGATTTTTTTCAGCACGATTACATCTTCATCATCACTTGTTGATGTTTACTCACTGAGTAACAAGTAACAAGAAACAAGAAACGGCTTGTCCTCACATCTTCACATCAAAGATAACTGTTCTCTCAGAGACCACACAGTCAGACAATGAATCTGATGTCAGTTTAATCTCAGTCTGCTCCCTAACAATTACGGTGAACGGGGTTTGGATGTGTTGAGCTCAAAAAAGTGCATGAAATAAACACAAAATTACATGTTTCTTTTCTCAGTCAAACAATAGTTCAGTGGGTCTGAAGGGACAGTTACAGTATATTTGCTGCATTATGAGGCCTCTTTTTCATGAATACTCAACAAACTGAGTTACCACACATTTACAGGAGGGAACTATGGATGGAGGGCCAAAGAAGGCTTCAGCTGCTACGATCGCAAACTCTGCCAAAACTCGTCTCTTGGTGAGTTGAACTGACTCGAATTTCCAAAACTAAATCTGATACTCACACCGGGAACTCTGCAAAAAAGATAGAGATGTGAGCCATGACCTCATGGATCATGATTTCACTTAAATTAGCAACACTACTAAGTAGGATCAAATGATTTGTGACTACAATCTTCCTACTTATTTCATTATGATACAAAACCTTCATCTCTCTGCTGTTGTGTACATTAGAGGCGTATACATTACTTAGTGAATTTACTCTAACGAATGAAGGACATAAATGAGTCACAATTTCATGTAATGCATGTGTCTGTGAAGGTTCTTTGTCACCCAGGTCATTATATCGTCAAGAGGTTAGATACACAGTAGGCAAGTAGGCTCTGACTGAGTGAAAAATACCAAGTGTTATTGAAAACATGTAAACATAAATTTCATGTGAATGGCTGGAAAGTTTTTCACCAAATGTATTTGGTGACTCATAAAGAAAAACGACCCCTGCGACCCATTTCTGGGTCGTGACCCTGTCTCCGGGAATGACTGGTCTACAGAATCCACAATTTATGCCACCTTGTTGCAAAATGGTCTGCATTATTTCACAACATTATTTCACATTATGAGCTACTTTTTACTTAAACTTGAGCATATTTTTAGACTGTTAATCACAGAAAGCTTAAGTACTCTTTTCCAACTCTGGTGTACATCATAATAACTATAACACTGAGCTCTTATTATGTGGTAAACAATATAAACTAATGTGTTGCACCATTTGCACAGATGACATCTTGCCGATCTTTGCCTACCCCCACAAGTTGGGCAAATCAGTGACTGGAGGATACATCTACAGGGGGTGTCAGATGCCCAACCTCAATGGACTCTATATCTTTGGGGATTTCATGAGTGGGTGAGTGTTTCTGTCTTATTCAGTCATTTGATTTTTTTGCATGTGTGCCACTGCAACTTTAAGTCAGAGTCATAGCTGGGGAAACACACTTTAATTAACATAAAAAAAAACTACATGCACATTGAACATGCATGTATTTATGGGGTTTTACTTGTGCTGATGTGGGTATATGTGTCTGTGTTTCTGTTTAGGCGTCTGATGTCTTTAAAAGAGAATGTCACCACAGGAGAATGGCAGTACAATGAGATCTGCATGGGCACAGACCAGACCTGCAGATTCCCCAAACTCATCAATAGTTATTATAAATATATCATCTCTTTTGCTGAGGATGAGGCAGGTAATTACTTTGTGTGTCAGGCTGCTGAATAATCAATGAATAGTCTTTAATGTGTTTGAAGGTTTATTGTGGATAAAGGAGGATTATGATAAAAAGGTATGCATTTAATTAAAAAAAAAAGTAGAACAAATGTGCCAGTAAACCTTCACCAACATGCAATGATGTTAGATTGGGTGGATGCATTTTAAAGCATGCTGATTATAATGTCGCTCCCTGCAGTGCAAGTTTTACTGTTGTTAGTACTAAACCTGCTCATAGTGAGTCAACTACTTTGTAACTTATTATTATTGTACATATATTATTATATACAATGAACAAATGATACTAAATATGTGTCACTGACTTGAAGGTCTTAATTTACTGAATAGCCTCAGTGTCTGTGGATTGTTATTGTTCCAAGAAAAGGATGTTTGACATGGAACCTGGTCTTGATTAAAGAGAGTAAGCTGCTGAGAGTGTGTTGCTCACATGCTGCTGACCTCCCCTCCCCACTTTAACTTAAATCATTTGCAACTGATTTAGGTTGAAAGGGTACAGCCAAGTTAGCAAATCCAAGTCCAAAACCCCTTTACTGTGAGACACCATGTCTCATTTTGACAGTTTGTATCTTTTCTTCTCTTCCTTCTCTTCTCTTGCTCTGGAATTTCTCCATAATCTTTGCAAACATCTCCTTCTTACTCTATTTTCCCTTTGCTTCAATTTCTCCTCTTTATTGCCAAAATTATTATTTCCCTGTCCCACTATCTCCCCTCCTTTTTTTCCTCTGTCCATCTTTCCAGGTGAACTATATTTCTTAGCGACAGGAGCCCCGAGTGCCACAGCCAGAGCAGGAGTCGTCTACAAAATAGTTGATCCATCCAGGTAGCTAACTATTAAATGTTTTGTATTACCTATGATGTATAATGCAGACATTTATGTACTTCCGATTATCTTGAGATAGCTTGTAGACTCACAACTTAAAAAGATATACAGATAAAAAAAAAATAAACATGGTATAAATTAATTTTTTTCTCTGTTGACCCGACAGACGAGCTCCACCAGGAAAATGTCGCATCAAACCGACACATGTTAATGTAAAGGGGAAACTGATTCACTTCTACCCTAAAGAAGGTAAACAAATACTTGATTGGAGTAAAATAAATAATGTTTAATGTTGAATTAATGTTTATTTGTCTTAATATTCCTCTCTTGTTGCTCTACATACAATCTCATAAGAGTTCTCTCGCACTGTCCAGTGGTTTTCCACACTATCTTGTCAATGTGCAAAATTCTTTTTAACAGTATGAACAGATTATGCATTTCAAGTGTATTTGATACTTTACAAACTACAACCTTTTCTCGTGTTTGCAGAGTTTGTAATCAACAAGAAACCGACCACGACACCTGTTCCCACGACGACCACAAGGAAAACAACGACAACAACAAAGAAACCACCAAGAAAACCCATTATAATAATAAAACCACCAATGCCAACAAGAAAGACAATAAGAAAAACACAGCTACCACCACCACCACCAACAACAACGACAACAGCAACAACAACAAGAAAAACAACATTGCGGACAACAAGAAAACCAACGACAAAGGCAACATTCCCAACAGCATCAACCACAAAAGCAACAATAAAAACATCAGCAACGACAATAAAACCAACAACAATACCCACAACTGTCCAGATGGCCATGGAAACCACTCACGCGTCAACCACACCCACTGGTAGGCCTACTGGTGCACCTGTTTCCCAAAGCAGCTCCATTGATCACGTTACTCCTAGCTTTACTGGTAACGCAGCCACTAGGTCCACTTTTTACTCAACCACTACGTCACCTGTTAGTAATGTTAAACCCACCAGTAGACCAGTGCATGTTTTGCCTCGGGGAGAAGCCATTAATTTCAAGCCAGGTTTCTTCTTCTTCTTTGCTCTGATTCTATTTCACGTTTTAGCATGATAATTGCTACATTAGCATTTTTGCATTTTCAAACGGAACATTTCAACTGATCACACCACATATAGAATAGTCAGAATAACAGTATAATTAGAAATCTATTACAACTGTAAAAATAATTCCTGCTGCAATATAGTGGCTACAATCTTCCATTGTATCCTGCCTTATGATGCAACTTTATATATAAATAAATTGTAAATATGCTGGGGGACACTTTTGCTCCAAATTTGAATCTGCTGTATATGACAAACTAATATAGTGAATGGTAGAATTGACCTTTATTGTAGTGCAACTCAGGCTAATGTATCATTTTATTTAGAAGGCAAGAATGAACTCTATCAACATGTTCTGATTGCTAGAGCATATGAACATGAAGTAACTAGCTCTGAAGTAGTTTTATTAATTATTAATTAATTATATTAATGAAAAAAACAGCAAGTTGGGTTAATTGGTAAATAACTAATGTATTTATTTTAAATTATTCTCTTGGTTGTTTCACACAGTGATATAACATGTTATGCGATTCAGCATTTTCATTGTCTTAAACTATGATTGAGGTAACTATTAAATAAACATAGTTTGATTTAATGTATTTTATCAACATGCATATTCTCCCAAACAGGCACTTATTTCATCCAGGCTTGTTCCTTAATGTATCTGTATCCTATAAGTCTTTGCACTTTGCATCATCTCACTGGAGGATTTAATCAAAAACATTTAAAAAAAAAAAAAACAAGACATAACAGACGTAAAAATTAAAGCAAAATTCACATTGTTAAATGTAAATAAAATGCAGTCAAATTGTCGGAACTTTAATTAGAAAAGTGTTTAGTAACTTAACTATTGCAGGTGTTACTAATTAATAAGTTCACCTGTGCAGATACGGACAGGGTGATGGCCCATTTGCACAATAATATATCAAACTCAGGTACAGTGAAATTAGCTGAAGTGGCCTTCTTCCCAAACGTTAATTCCAGCTTGTGTTTTTCTTTGGCTGGTACAAGAGGCTAAAGCAGGGCAAATTATGCGTATCATTGTGTCCAGTATTTGCACTATACTTTAAGTTAAATCAGGTACATTGGCTTTATTTATTTTGAATAAATGGTTCTGCATCAGCTTCAGTTTGGACAATCATCTTTGTGTGTCTGTGTTTACATCTCTCCTTTAACTACATTTATAGTATTATTATTTTTTGAATGGTTTTGGAACTATTTTTAAAGGAACTATTTTAAGGAAATTTGATTTCTTGCTAAGAAAAAGATCAGTACCATTCTTATTCTCTGTTTGTTCTTTGTACATATTGTCAGCCAATGCGCTTTGCTTAGCATAAAAAGTGGAAATGGAGAGAAGCTAAGCAAAAAGTTTGTTAACTTTTGACAGGGCAGAACTTATTCTTGCTTCCAGACTTTGTATTTAAGGCTATATAGTTGTGTATTCCTTTAAAGGGAATTGAGTGTTAAACTATTTTTTTTTAAATAAAGAGGGTGATTCTGTGTCTTCCTCAGGTTATCGCACAACCGTCATGACTGCAGTCTCCTCTAAGATTGCTCAAACCCCAGTCATCATCACACGTCCAACAAGGACACATGGGAGACCCCTTCAGTATTCACTTAGTACCACATCCCAGTCATTAACCTCACCACAGGTTACTCCTTCCCCATCCACAACATCCTCAAAACAAACCCAGATGGCTCTGGGTTCTACAGGTTACCCTGAGCGTACTGCAGTGCGGACCACACCTTGTCCACCATACTGGAACCACAAACCCACCGTATCTTCCTACAAGTCCCAGAGACCACCAGTCAACACCACTATCCCTAAAGCACAAGGAGAGAAGCTATGGCTCAGACAGAAGCTGGGAAGTGCTGGTGAGGGCAACCAAGTATATAAGAGGCCCAGAGGAAGAGGTAGAGGTCATGCTTACGAAAGAGGACGGGGAGGTAGAAAGCTGAGGGCTGGCTCAGTACGACTGGTGAGCGCTGACGGTTTATCAGATCGTGGTAGAGTGGAGATCTTTATCCGAGGAGAGTGGGGGACAGTGTGTGATGACCTTTTCACCAGCAAGGCAGGCACTGTGGTGTGTCGACAGCTCGGCTTCACGACAGTGCTGGCAGTGATGAAGCGGGCCGCACTGGGGGAAGCAGACAGCAATGTCAGGATCCTGCTGGATGACGTGGAGTGTCAGGGCGGGGAGCAATCACTGCTGGCGTGCAAGAGATCCAAAGTTGGGAAACATAACTGCTCACATGGGGAAGATGTGGGAGTTATCTGTGGCTAGCACAGCAAGGTAAAAGGCAGAAAACCATAGGGAGGAAAGGGGGTATGGTATGTATGTGCTGTCACACATAATAAGTGACTGCAGTAGGAAAGGGGCAAGCAGAGAAGAGAGTATTTGAAGCAAAGAAACACTGCACATGATAAAGCATGAATGTTCAACAGAGTTTGTCAAAATGTCCATAAAGTGTATTTTGTTATTTGACTTTATTACATGTATTTTACTGCTAAATGCTGAAATGTCAACCTTTACATTATCTTAGGTCTTGCTATGCACTTTGAACAAAGGAAAGACAATTCAGAAGGTACAGAATCATTACCCAGGGCCCCTCTTGGCCTGATGTGATCTTAATTTGAAGACCGTTTCCAAAGTCTGAACAGAAACAAAGTCTATGAACTAATGTTGACCTAATGACTAAGTCAGGGAAAGACCCAGACCCAGACTTATGGCTACAAATTGCAGGCACAATCATTATAAAATCAACAACAACAACGTCTGCCAAATCAAGTCAATAATTGTATAGGAATAAGATGGTTCAATTGTATTCCCTATAAATAACAGTATCACCTGTGTGATTAGGAAGCACAGATCAAAGTATTCTCTTATATGACTTATTCATTCATTCATTCATTCATTGTCTACCACATGAGGGTCACAGGACCACTAGTACCAATCCAAGCTGACATAGGGTGATAGACGGGGTACACCCTGGACAGGTCACAATCCATCGCAAAGCCAACACATAGAGACAAACGACCATTCACTGTCACACTCACACCTACGAACGCTTTAGAGAACCCTGAGAAAACCCACGCACACTTGGGGAGAACATGCAAACTCAATGCAGAAAGGCCCTTGTTCCGACTGGGGCGAGAACCAGGGTCTTTTTCAGTGTCTCTTTTAACAAACTTGGTTTTGCCCAAATGACTGACAGCAGTATCAAGTGGTATAATGTAAAAATGCTAAATGAGTACAAACATCAATATAGAATTAGTTGGCTTTCAACAGACCCCAATGACTATCTTTTTTTTCCTGTTTACATATTTACTTGTGAAAAGTTGCTCAGTCCTGTTTAAATAGGTTTGTTCCTTGAGGGGATTTTTATTGCATAATTTCAGCAGGTCTGTTAATCTTTTTTAAAATTCTGATACAATTTTGAATGTAGTTAAAAACCCACATTGTTAAGATTTTAACAAATGGATGTAAGAAAAATATTTCCAGTTTATATAAAGAGATTTAACACCACAGGGTGCCTATGTTATGAATAAAGTTAACTGCAGAGTGATAATTTTGTACTCGTGCTCTTTTACACTTTCCTTGGGGGAGAGAGGGGTTAAATTTACTGTATTTCTTTTTGTCATTTGATGCAAGAAAACATCCCCTAAATTAATCAATTCAAGCTTATAATCACCAAGTGCCACAAGTTATACATTTAAAATATCAACAACATTGTGCTATGTGACACACAATTTATTTTTGGGTGAAGAGGTCCAGTTCTGGCATGGCATTTTGTTTTCAACTGAAATCCGAACTGAAAAGTGAAACTCTCTTTAGTTTCTTTAATCTTGGCCCTGTAAATATAGGCAGAATGATTAGACAATAAGAGATCAAAGTTCTGTTTGAGTGTAAAAATTATGCTCCCAGATAATTAAGTTCTGTTTTCTTCCCTTTTTAGTTTGGGATTTATACATTTGTATAGTAAGTGTAGACTGAATTAAACCTATTTACATAACATGACTTGACATGATTAACATGGAAGAGGCTGGATGCTTTCTGTCATTTTCATTTATGTAAATACATTTTTTGGAGGAAAAAGGTTAAGCAAACTGCTGGAGCTTACAATGTTACCCATAGATCAACAGAGAGAACAATTTCTCTTTGTTTTGAATTTAATATTAGTCAAGACCTCTTCAGTCAGAGAGTACAAACCTCTGTCAATGCCAATCTATTCCCACCGTGTCAATACAAAAAAACAATTGTTTGTTTAAAAAGTGACTGCCAACTCTAGTCATTTTCTCTTGGAACATAACCTACATCCCCAGATTATTATTATCTTTAATTATCTTTACTTTTTTGAGTTATACTGCTCACAGGCAAACAAGGCTAATATCGTCAAAAAATTTTTCTACCTGTAGGCCAGAGAGAGGCAGTTATGTACCAGATTTTATCAGCAGCAAACAATCGGAGACGCCTAATATTTGAAGCTTAGATTAAGTGAAGACATTTTTGTTCATTTTCTTTTGACTAATGAACAAACTGAGACACGCTGATCCGATTAATCAGATGTGTACATTAATGTCTTAAATACACTATTGGAGTTAAGCACTGAGATAAGATAAGATAAGATAAGATAAGATAAGATAAGATAAGATAAGATAAGATAAGATAAGATAAGATAAGATAAGATAAGATAAGATATTTCAGTATTAGTCACAGAATGGGGAAATTTACAGTCACATTCAAAGCAGCAACATTTCCCCATCTATGAATGTAGAATGTAGAAAAACAGTGTAAACCAGAAATGTACTTGTGATAGTGCACTTGAGTAAAATTACATTGTTACAAAATATTGCACATATTGAGGACTTACAAACTGACTGAGCTGATAAATGATGGAACAAATGGAAGGGAAGTTTTTGTCAGTGACTAAAGATACCATCATCCAAACATTGACACAATCGATGAATGCTTTGATGAGCTGCTCACAGCTGTTCATGATGTTCTCTCATAATGTAAGCTGACTGAAGCCGTACGGCAGCTGCAACCCAGAGAATGAGATTCACATGTAAAGTGAGCTGCACACAGAAACACTCTCTCATCTGTGCACATTCCATCCAGAACGTGAAGATGCAGTGACCAGCATTTTCCATGTTTCTTAATTTTCTTTTTTTTAACTTGTGAAAATAAAAGATTTTTTTAAAACTCCAGACTTTCATAAAAAAATATGGGTTTTCACAACACCACTAAAATGAAAGTCTATGATTAGCTTTTTTTGACCAATACGTTACCCAGTTAAATAAGAAAACCTAAAAGGCCAGCATGAGCACATAGTGTAAAATGTTTCACGGTGTCTGTACACTGACCAATGAACCATCACACTGTCTGTCACCCTGCAGTCTCTAACATCAACACAAGGGAGAGCCAAAGCTGTGTAGATGATTAAAGCTGCATATTCTCTACACACTGTTGTTTCATCTGCTGTTGGTCCATAGTAATATTAAAAAACACATACAGTGTATAAATACGTATGGGTATTATTTAACACTGAAATCCTGACGTGCCCATGCATTTTATAGCATTGGATGTGCTCACATACACAGTTGGAGAGCTTTACAATGTGTAATAAAAAGGGAATACTACCATTTTTCTGTATGTTTATTTCATTACATGTATGCTTATTACATTAGCCTCCAAAAGACCTTAAAGCCAAACAACCCCAACATAATGGAGACAAACAAGCAGTTAAGTAGCATATGACTTTAAAAACATTTAGGACACAAAAACATACATACACACATACGTGTGCACTTACATGACATGAACCACAGTTGCCACATCTATGAAGTATTTAGTAAGATCAACCACTGTGTCAGTTCTGCTTCTCTGCAACTCATACAATATGTACACTGCATTTATGCATACGGTAACTGGGAATATTTCTATGAACATGGCCTAGAAGAGATCATAAACATATCTATCTTTTTGCTGCAAGGGACCAGTGCTTGCCCCCATATATCATTATATTCTGCACACTGTGTACTACTCAATACTACTTCACTCATCATCATCATCTACCCCTTTATCCTCCAGCTGACATAGGGTGAGAGACGGGGCTATATGGAGGTGTGTTTCAGTTAAAAGATTTACCAAACACAATAATACTGTATATGCCCAATCATTTCATTTATTATAATGATCCATTAAATATATGGTCATATAAAAAAACAACACCCTAACAGTATAAATATTATACCATAGTTTATTGTATTTTGGAGTAATAACAGCTAATTACTGGCAACTCTATTTGCCAGGTAACTTTTATAATTTGAACAGATAACAATTTTGCAAACAAAATAACTGTTCATTGTTTTTTTCCCTGGAAAAACAAGTTGCTGTAATCCTGTATCTGTACAAATTAGAGACTTTCCTTTTTATAATTTTATCAAAAAATTATAAAATAATTTTTTGTTTATTATTATTATAATTATAAAATAATTTTTAGAATTTTCCTTTTTCCGTTTTTATTTTATACTGTATGAAAGTGTTGTCACATTCTTATATGATCTCAGGTTCATCTCACCCATGTCTTATCTTTGTAATGGAAAAAAGGCTCATTGTTTAAAAAACAGACCCTTTTGAGGTGACATTTTAATCTAAAAAAGAAAATTAACAGCTAGTGGGACATTTTGAAATCAAGGGTTAAGGATGGAAATTAAGACTCAAAAGCTGATCTCTGATCTAGATTAATCGGGATCATTTGAAAGAACAGCAGAAATATAATTTCTACTTAATATAAAAACAACCTTTGAATCAGTCCACCCAAATAAAGCTCTCATCCCACAAACTTTCACACTCATGAAAACACAAACACCTCCCATCCAGTTGGCAGCGCAGATGGTGGTAAAGGTGATGCTTGAGGCAAAAACTAACCCCTCACCCCTCCACAAAGGGCAATGGGATGTATAAGTTAATACATTATCAGTGTGGGGCAACACATTCGACACATGTGACATGTAATAGACACACACACACACGCAAGCAGGCACACACAAACACAAACACACTGGTTTGCATGACTTCAGAGGACATTGCATTGACTTACATTAATTTCCTGAAGACTTACTCTAACCTTAACTATGATTACTAGTGCCCTAACCTTAACCTAACCCTTACCTCAACATAACTTTAAAACATGTCTTCACATAAAAAGGTAGTAATTTACATCTTGGGGACTTGATTTTTGTCCCCATAATAAAGTCCCCAAAATGACTGTAAACATATTTAGGTCCCCACAACATAAGGAATACCAGGTACACACAAACACACACACACACACACACTAGAACACAACCCTTCTCTCTGTGTTCTTCTGTTTATCTTTCCTTGACCACTCACACAAACCCAGTGCAGGGCTGATGTTTAATTTATTTGTTCATCGATTCTGTTGCAGTTTGTCAAACAGAATTTCCCTTTCAAATGGAAATGCATTTGCACTCTGTGTGCACATCCTCAGCCATCTAAACAATACATTAACTTCTGTACATATAGTCTCTATTCAGTCTTTAATTGATTTGCAGCTGCAGTCTCACACCAGAGAGCGAATCACTTTTCTGTTTTCCCTCTTTGTGTTTGGCTGCACTGCGAATGTTGCTCAGGTTTACAAGCATAACAATCTTGTTGTATGTTCATTTGTCAGAATGTTGTGTTTTTGTTTTTGTCAGAGAGAGGGAGGGAGAGAGGGAGTGAGGGAAGGGGTGCCTAACATGTGCATGCATATAAGAAAATATAAATATAAGGAGTGTTTATTATTCATGTGGCAGGTATGCATGGTGTTCACATGTCATGAGAGATCTCCTCTAAAAAAAAAAAAAAAAAAAAAAAAGCTTGTCCACTCTGTTCTGGAAGCTTCTCTGATTAAGGGAGGGGTGGAAGAAAAGCAAGCACAGGACAGAGACAGAAAGGGCAGTGGTGACGTGGTGATGGAATATGAGGATGGGGAAACAGAGACAAGAGGGTGAGTTAGGGTGAGGTGTGGGGCAGAGGAGCGATGGGAGAAAACATGAGGAGAGAAGAGAAGAGGGAGAGACAAACAAATAAAGAGAGAATGAGAGCAGAGATGGGGATAGAGAGGAAGGGAAATGAGCAAAACAGAGTGGTAGAGAGGGGTAGGAGGAGGAGGAGGAGGGGAGCAGGAAGGGGAAGCTGCATTTTAGTGATAGCACAGACCGAGTGTTGCAGGAGCAGAGAAAGGGATGGAGAGAATCGATGAGAGAGGTAAAAATTAAGAGAGAGGAGATGAGCAGTGCATTGACAGAGAGAGCACATAAGGATTCACATGCAGGTAAAATATATTAGATATAAATAACAAGATGATATATGGAAATATATATAGGGAATTACCTCTTAAGGTGTGTCAGTTTGTTTTTGAATAGTTTTGACTAATAGAGCCTGGGACAGGCCTTTCCTTCCATGACAGCAGCATCAAGAGATTTTCTGGGTGTCAATCAGTAAAACCATTCATCCATCCATAAATCTTTATATATATCCATCTTTCTCTCCACCATCCACCACTCCATCATCCACGTGCATTTTCATCCATCCTTTTCTCTCCTTCCTCCTCTCACTTTACCCCATATCCATCTTACAATCATCTCTCCATTCCACCCACACACAAGCTTTTCTCCATAACTCCCCCTCCTTCTTTCTCCATCCATATCTCCTTTGCTGTCATTTCCACAGATCCTGAGGGCATCTCCTGTTTTTTTATTTAGCTCCTCTATGCTATCTTCATTCTCCAGTCGGTGTCCTTTCTTCTTAGAGAGTCATTCTGCTATTTTATGTCTGTTTTCAAGGAATGTTTACCTTTGTTTCTTTCTTTATTTTTCTTTTTTTTCAGACTTTCAATAGCATGGACTTAAGGGAGGAGCAGCAGGGGTTACAGAGAAGAGAACAAGCAAAACACTTGCACTGCAGCAAGTAAAGGGATATAATTCTGCATGAAGAGGATAAAAGCAGTCACATGTAATCAGCAGCAGCAAGAACACACAGAGAAAAAGACCAGCATAAGAAAACTGTTGTGAAGTTGGACAAAGTCTGAGTTTCTTTGCTTGGCTGTCTATTCATAGAGCATCCTTCCATCTGTCCCATCAGGATGGAGAAGGATAACTTTGGTGTTTGAAACACAGAGAAATGCTAAAGACTCTCAGGACTGCTGTTAAAAAGAGCAGTTGAAGGGAAAAAAAATAACAATTACATTTGCAATCTTCTGGAAGGAATAGGGATGTATGACTCAGAGCACAGCAGCTAGAAAACTGTTCAACATGCAAGAAAAGAGATAGAGGGAGAGAGGAGCATTGAGAGAGATACAGGGTTGAAAATAGAGGAGGACAGAATTGAGCAGTCATTAGCCGGAGGAAGGACAGGATGTGGACAGAAGCAGTAGGACTGGCAGGCAGTGAGTGAGATATAGGCCATGTGAATCAGCTCACTACAGGCAGAGGATGAAGAGGAGAGATTGAGTTTAGAAAGTGGAGACTTTGGTACACTATGACTGAAGTCTGTTAAGGGAAGGTTAAATGAAGGTTTGCTGCAGGGTGGACATAGAAAAGCAAAGAACATAAGGACACGCTTAATGAAAAAGCTGTTTGAGCAGCTACAGGGGAGCAAAGACTGGGTGACTGTAAGAAGCCATACAGAGTAAGCATGATGGAGGTTTGCATAATGGAGGAAAAGTGTTGACAAGAAAGAAGGAGAACTGTAGAGAGTTTGAACAGACTGCACCAAGGGACAGGATGTAGAGATGAAGACCAAATGAAAATATATGCGAGCAGACTGCGACAGCTAAAAAGCCCAGTGAGCAACTAACAACGTCAAAGACCACAGAACTCGTCATCCAACGCACAAAGGGGACACAGAACGTTAACTGACAGCAACACAGCAAGATGTCCCGGTTAAATATTTATGCTGACAGGCTATTTTTCAAAAAGCTCCCTCCTTGCACCACAGGGTGAGAAGCAGTAAGAAAAAAAAACATTCTAATTTAAAGCAATTTTATACCACTGCTAAATATTGTCAGAATACAGCTGAGCATGGTAAGGTTAGGATGTTGCTGCAAATGAAGAGAGGATCTGCAAATTAGTCTAGACTGTAGTTCCTGCATGGCTTCTACTGGAGGAGTGGAGTGACTACAGAGAGACCTGGACCTTTATCTTGTGAGGAAACGAACATCGAGCAAGATGGGAATCGACATCTGAGTCATCTCATCAGGACGAGAACATTTTTTTTTTCTAAGAATGGGAGCCTCGTCTGGCCAATGAATATAGACATATCTTTGATATACTATATCACTGCCAGACGAGCTGAACCCTGCCGAAGAACCTGGTGTGATTGGTATTGTTCCCGCTCTTTGCAAATGGCCTCATTACAAAAAATTAGCCAGATGGGTTTGCTGTCGAAGCTTGAGGAAATACATGTGAAATGCTTTGATGTGCATCAACAACACAAAGGATCTCTTCATTGAAGGTAATATATATATATTCTGTTTTTATGTCTCTGACTGAATAAAGCCATGATGGCTCAAAATGCTATCACGGCATTAAGGTAGAGACCACCTTCTCTCCGACTTGAATCACAGATTCCTCAAAACATCAAGACAAATGCGCAGGACAACACAGCGCACACTCTCCATCCAGCTGCGGCCAGACCAGCTGCAAGTCTTGTGTGTGTGTGTGGCTGCGTAGGGGTGTGAAGACTGTCGAGGAGCTCAGCTGTGTTAGTTCGTTATGCTTGTGCGAGCCTATATGGAGGTGTGTGAGTGCGTGTCTGCCAGGCTTTGAACCCAGCTGTGTCTGAGTGCATTTTCAAAACGCTGCTGGAAGCTATGTGTTTGTATGTGTGTAGCCTGGATTCTCACCACCAGTGACAGCGCTGGACCTGAACAGCGGTGGTGAGAGGGGGGACAGGGATGAGGAGGAGGATGAGAAGGAGGAGTTGAAGGAAACCAGCAAGACGGAGGAGAGGAAAAAACTGACAACATGCTCGGATAAAGGGAAGAAAGAAAGGAATCTTTGGCTGCCCCCCTGGTGCAATGTGTGGTGAGTGCATATATCTGCTTGTATAGTTCACTTTCATGGCTGCTATGTATGTCAGTGTCTACAGATACCAGTGTAAGCATGCACACACTTTATATATATATATATATATCCACTAGTGAGCATCCCATTCCCTTAGGATGATGGCGAAGGTCAAAGGTGAAAGGTCAGTAAGAAGTTGAGAGGTCAGAGGTACTATGGCTGTTCTTGTAATTAGATGCAGGGCAATGTGATCTGAGAGTTCACATGAAATGTAGGGGCAGGGGATCATTTTATGTTTCCATCTACTAATTTAAACAGTTTTATGTAGGTCACATGATGCGGTGACCCTGTGGGTCACATCACATCCAGCCTGCCAAAACCAATCAAAACTAAATTGGCAACCGGTTGTGACATCACCTATAAGAACTCCTGAAATGAAGCCTCAAGATTAGGAATTTGACCAGTGCCATGGTGAGGTTTCACAACCTGCAACAAGGCCCCTACTGGACGATACCAGCCTTCAATCACATTGGTTATTATCTATTGTCCTTATAAACCTTTTAAATAGGAATAAAGTTTACAAAATTGACATACTGTGCTTCTGAGACCATGAACTTCTCGGGAAAATGTGTATATACTAGGCTCATTAGTGGCTAGACTTCCATTCAAATTGTGTTTTTTTTAACCAGTGGAGTCACCCCCTGGTGGCTATTCCTTCAGTGCTTACTAACTGATTAGCTTTAATGGGCAAATTGCAAGACCCCATTCTCTTTTGTATGGTCTGTGGTTGACCTATACAGAATCTCTGGTGTATTTATGTTGGAGGATATTAACTCACAATAATACAATATACAGACACAAATTTTGCTCACAACTCACATACATATTTATGAATAACAGTTCATAATGAGAGACAAATATTCACTGAAAAGCATAATCCCAATATTAAGTGATATTTGCTAACATTAACTATCTCCCCAGAAAGTCAAGATTAAAATATAAAGATAACATAGCTTAAAATATTAAGAGAACATACATGTATCTGCACCTTTTATGTCACAAAATATTTTTATTGCCTCTGGATCATTGGGAGGCAAGGATGGATTACTTAACAGACCAACGGGCCTGGGCCCAAGCCTCTGCACTACTATCACTACTGTGTTATTTATCTAGATGTTTTAATGGGGCCCTGAAGCCACATAACACTGTTTATGTTTTATGAAATGTCTTAATATGTTCCCTCAATCACATAGGTGTTATTCACCTTTTATCTGAAAGGGGCACCTCAGCCAAATAACAGTGGTTATTATGTGATGTCTTTATAGGGCCCCTAAGCCCATGTTATCCACCCCTGATTTCTTGACGGGGCCTCAGTCAAATAATGCAGTATAAAATGAAATGAATGTGAGATGTATCAGTCAATCGTTGTATTATTATCATTATTATTATTATTATTAGCTAGGTGTTGTCTGACAACAGGCAAGTGGTTTTACTTTGTTACTTTGAGGAGCAAATGTCATTGACCACCATTGTTTATTGGTATATATGCAGTATATATAGCTACAAATAGAGCATTGAAAATGTCTTACAGCCAAGAAAACAACACAGACTTGTTTTTCAAGCCAACAAACCAGAGTTGGCAATTGCATGTTTGTGCTAAATTGTGTTTTGAGCCCAAGCCATTTGATGTTTCTGTGGGTTCTGCAGCTATTAGGTAGGCATTTTTTTATTCTGAGGATTTTGGTAACTTGTTAATGGCTCAAAGATTTTAATTGTTTACTTCTAATAGGGTGAGTACTGATCGCATCAAGTACTCATTGGTCTTTCGCTCACACTTTCTCCTCCACTTCCACAAGACATGCCGTCTTGCTGTCAATAAAACAGCTCCTACATGCTGTCTTACAGCAGGCACCCTCGTTCTCTCTTTCCCCGTGTAGATTCTCCCTACACACATGTACTCACCCACGCAGACACACATGTACAAACATGGAGAAAGCAGGGCACTGACTGAGGAGAAGTGACAGTTACTTCATGGCTGCTGGCCTTGAAGCCGAACAGTGCAGGTCTAGTATGTCTGGAATGTTCTAGTGTCATACGGAACCACACCATTCTCGGTGCAGCAGATCAACAAGAAAAAAAGAAATACAAAACAACATATTTTGTTAAGTGTGTATTTGTGTAATTCATAAAATGATTAACTTACGGCATAAACATAAACATTTATGTTTATGCTGTACCTGCAAGTGTGCATCATTGATCCCTGAACAGAGTGTCAGTACTCTAGCACACACAAAAGCTGTGAGATCATTGATGGAGACTTTCCGTGAAGTCAATATCACCACCAATCAATGACCACAATCAATACTGGCTTCAACCATTCGGCACAGAGTGGCACAACAGAAGTAAATTTATTTGTATTGCATATCTATCCATCTATCCATCCATCTATTCATCCATCCATCCATCCATCCATCCATGAGATTGTATTTTTATAGTTTTTTGCAGTTTTAGTGCCAATAAGACTTGGAGTTTGCTAGTTACTTCTCTGTGTTCCAAAATCAACCTTTCTAAAAAAAAAAAAAAAAAAAAGACACCCTACAAAGACATTATTTTACTTAGTAGTGGCATTTCTTGATGTATTATACTGTACATATGCATCCAATGGCTCTAATTTCATACATGTTTCCTTGAGATGACATTAATGGTGCACTTTATGCAACTTGTCAAACTCTCACATTTATGCACACTACAGTGCAGATGGAACCTCCATAGGGAATATATTTCACACCCTTCATGAATTAAGTTGTTGACAGTTTCATAGGGCAGACTGCCCTGCCTTTTTTATTTATTAGAATTTCCCAGCACTACAGTGTATTTGTATTGCATTGTGCAATAAGAACCATTGGATTTATTTAAAATGTCACTAGTTGCCTTTACCTGAGACATTTTTTGAGTGAATGAAAAAATCCTCAGAGTAACAAACAACACATTTTTTTAATTATTATTCTCACTTACTCATTTTCTACCGCTTTATCCACTAGGGGTCGCGGGGGGTGCTGGTGCCTAACTCCAGCTAACATAGGGCGAGAGGCAAGGTACACCCTGGACAGGTCACCAGTCCATCACAGGGCCACATAGAGACAGACAACCATTCACTCTCACATTCATACCAATTTTTAACCTAGTCCCCAAATCTGCATGTTTTTGGACTGTGGGAGGAAGCCGGAGTACCCGGTGAGAACCCATGCACCACAGGGATTGACTTTTGTTTTAAACAAAAAAACAGTAAAGTTCTGATTAATGCTCCTGAGTTGGAGATAAAGTGCGTATATGTCTTGAAATGTATGTGGGGCCGTCGCATTCCAGCATGTGATTATAAAATACAGGAGATGTATGTGTGAAACTATGCATAGTGGAGCTGCATGTTCCTTTGTCAGGGATAGACAAGTGTACAGAAATACTTTCACAATGTACAGTATTTAATAAACATATTGAGATGTGAATGCCAAGGGGAGTATGAACAATTCCAAAAACATGGACACAAAGACTGAAAGAAAAAATAATGTATAAAATCAGATAGTGAAGCTCTAATTGCAGTGACATAGGGAGGAAAGTGAATTAAAATAAATTATAGTAATTCTAGATATGAGACTGAGGTTACATAACCTAAGTTCAAACAACGGTCCCTACTAAAAACAGACAGCTAGACTCTTTTAATCGCACTGCTTCTATTCTATTCTATTCTATTCTATTCTATTCTATTCTATTCTATATTACTATTATATATTATACTATATTATTTACCTGTTTCTGCTGTGTATTTTGTGTGCCTGTGCCCCACTTTGGCCAACCAAGGTTGTTTTAAATGTGCTGTATAAATAAAGTTGACATTGACTTTGACATAACACACCTGTACTGAGATGACTCCAGACAACACAACAGTGGTGATAGTAATAGTGGACAACACCTTGGACAACAATGTGTTTTTATTACAGCAAAGTTCAACATGTGTAAATATAGCTCAATCTAAACTCCCGGGTTTGTCTTTTGTCTCTGGCTACTTTCCAGTGTTGCTTTAAGTTCGTAAAACGAGAAACTAAAAAGTGATCAGGTGTTTTCCTCCACAGCTCCAGGGAGCAAATGAAAACATACAACGCCACAAAATCTAAGCTCTGTATTACTTAACTAGTTGCCATGCTTTGTTTTTTTCCCTCATTCTTTGTATTTTTCTGCTTTTCCGTCTGTGCTTTAGGGCACTGACTTTTGAGGTGCGTCATGCCACACATTTCCACTAATTGGGTTGGAAATAATCATGTTACACTTCTGAATGGCTGAGCTGCATCAAATGATAGGTCCATATCTGCACTTATATGAAATAGCATGAACTTCTGCTTTTGGTGCATATGCAGGCAGCTAACTAAGTTAAAAACTGTTTGCCCTTGTGTGAATAACATTTGATGCAATGTTTGGGATAGAAAATATTTATTTACAGCCACTTTACTGTCAAATTTAATTAACCTGTTTCTTGTTTTCTTCCCCCTCCTACTTCTATTTGCACTTTCTCACAATCACCATCTCAATATCCAGGCGTCACGTCCTGTGGGGGTGGGGTTCTGTGATGGTAACCATGGTCCCAGGCAGCCGCTATGTTTGCAGCGCTCACGCAAGAGAGGACGACCCCACAAATGACCGTGAGGAGCGAATTTTAGCAGTGCTGGGCATCATCGGAACCATCCTCAATCTTTTAGTGGTCATATTTGTCTACATCTACACCTCTGTCACCTAAAGTTTACTTGGACAAGAGACATTGGCAGTGTCACCAAATTTGCTCCACTGCCAGCCCTCCTCTTTAAGTATTTATATACTATAACATACTTGGAGGGTTTGATTAAACAGAGCAAGTGCTGAGATATGATGATCACTGGCAGTGTCTCATCACTGGTTATCAGTAAAGACAGCTCTTTTCTGTTGCCTAAAAGCTGCTGCCCACCAAAGGAGAGGAGCCATAAGAGGAATCATCTGCGCATTGTAAATCCTACTACTGTCACACTTTTCACAACGATTTCACATATTCATGTCAAATGACAATTTGTGTCCATTTGGTAATGGACAAATGTAGAAATGTTGTGTGTCTTTGATTTGATTGTGGTACTTCTGAGTGCTCTTAAATGATTTTATGACAGTTTGAGGTTTCTATTGGGTTGTGCTCCTCTATCAGTTATAAGATATAATCACTGCCAATTAAATGGATCTAGGTAGACACAGAGCTTTGGCTTAGCTTGATGAAATATGTAGATAGGGAGTGCTCCTATCTACATACGTGGTCAAAAAATAAAAAATAAAAAAAATAAGTAAATTAACTTACCAGCAGAGGGACCCTTAGGCCCATCTGCTCCTGGGCACTGTTGAATATACTTGAACAGAGCAGCAATACATACTGTATATACAGATGATCACTTATTAGTAATTGTCAGTTTTCTTGGTTACTAAAAGTGTTTTACATGGATCTAATGTGTCCGTACCGAAGCACACCAGAGGAGAGATTCCTGGCTTTGCTTGGGGTCATCGGCATTGTACTCAATCTCCTGCTGCTTGTCTTCATCTACATATACACCTCCATTTGATGTGTGCCTGTACACAGTAAAGTATAACCTGCCAAAACTACAATAACCCCAGCTGTACCTAACAGCCAAGGGGGCTTTTGACTGACAGTTTTGTACAATAGTATATGTTTTTCATATTTTTTTTGGTGGGTGTCTGTGCCTAGTAATATAGTGAAATTTTAATGATATAGTGATATTCTGCTATATTATGCTTATAATAGAAATGCAATCCACAAAATTCACATTAATTGTGTCCTCTTATTAGAGGTTTGGAAGACTCACTGACGCACGTGAGATGTTTATTTTACCATATATTACCAACTGCTATTCATCACACTTGACTGATTTCCCATTAATTCAAGTTGTTCCACATGTTTGCTGATCATGAAAACACCCAGACATGAAACACATCAGCAAGGATCCCTTTGCAGGCAGTTGGCACCAAAGACTGGCACTCTGCTGTCTGGAATCATGTTTCTCTGACTGGATCTACAATTCAACCACAAGGCAGCATCAGAGAGGGAAAAACATGGAACTAAGACAATGTCACACAAACCAAGACTGTGAAATTTTGCAGTGCAACACAAAAGGATGCAAAAGTAACAGAGAAACTGGGGCAAACCACTGTGGATTGTCTGAAAAAAGAGGACATACACAAGGCCTTGCCATCTGTCTTGAAGACTGCAAACACACAAAGAACTCCCTGGGATTGGGTTGCGACATTCCTGCTGGAGCTGCATGTCACTATGGATATGACTTGAGATTAAAGCTCTGTGCCTCTAATGAAGGAGCAAACCTAAATGTAGCCGACAAGCGAGCAGGAAGGATTGGCCTGAATCTACACTTTATCCTCATCATTCTCTTCTCCACCAACAAGCTGACGCCAGAAAAGACATAGTAGTGAGAGAACCCACGAGAATCTCTGCTGCATTCCACACAGCACAACAGTTTTACACTGTATATGAACACCCATAACTGTAAAATACATATACTACATATGCGCATCAGTCTAAGGTTTTTGAAAAGACACTCCAGGATTTACAGGGAACGTTTGTTTGCCAAAATGAATGACAAGAACCTTTTGTTTACTCCCTTATTCTTTCTGCAATTTTACATGTTGGCTTGTGTGAATAAGTTTTTATTAATCTTTGCATAATAAGACTTATTGTGACATTGTGTAGTAATGCTCTTAGTTTTATAGCATCCGTTAATCATTGAGTGGTTTGTGTGTGTGTGCGTCTGAATATGCTTGCAGCAAATGTCACCACTTTGGAAAATGTCGAATGAACCTCACTCGACAAATACCAACAGTTCAGAAGGTCACAGTTTATTTTTTGAGTGTAGGTTTAGGAAGTGCAGATGAATATTTCTCTTTTTGATTTCTACTTAATGCTGAAGGACCAAGTGATGGAATAATTAGCTTTTATTAAAAATGATTAGTTTCCTAAACAATGACAATGAATAAAAGTGATACATATTAAAATTACTGGGAGCACAGAGTTGCATTGCCTGAGGAATCTTATCATTTTCACATACACTCCATAGCTTTTGTACCTCTGTAGACCCCTCACAGAACATTTGCCTCTTACTCTATCCCCCTATGTGCCTAATTCAAATCTTAATTTAAATCTTAGCAATGTGTATATTATTTTATATTGACATCATTCGCACAAAAGTAATTTCTGAGATCTTAGCAAATGGTAAGGTCAACAGAAGTCAGACTAACTTGTTGGATATCCCATAGCTTGCCTATCACAGACAAAATATTAGTGAACAAATGGTAGCTAAAATAATTATTTAAAGACCAACCTTCTGCACTGATGTCAGTGTTATAGAGAAATTTTAACAATGTTGCAGTATTTTAACTCCAAAATTTGAATCCAATCTTTCTATAAATTGAAGGCTTATTCACAACCTTCAGACCTGCCATCACCTGAAATGTACTGCCTTACTGCATCAACTGGTAGCATGTCACTGTATTTGGAGATTATAATACAATTACAGTGTTTGAATGACTGGAAACATTGGCCCGAGCTCTGATAATAATCAAGTGTCAACTGTCAAACAGCTCTTTTAAGCACTGAAACCCAAAGCGTCCTCACTTTCTAAAAATATCCTTACTTAGACGTTGGTCCTCACTAAACACACACACACACACACACACACACAGTAAGCCTGCTGAGATTGATGTGACTCACACACTCACTTCCCTGTCACATCTAATAATTGCACATGGACGTTTGTTGAGCTAAATTCATTGTGTATACCAAAACCACCTTTGTCTCCCTGGACATCTGCTGTCTGACTGTGACAGTCAAAGCCACAGCTGTGAAGTGTCACATTATAATTATGCCCACTTTGTGCTGCACCTGTCGTCATATGAGGTTTGAAAAACAAGTAAGCTCACTGATTTAGCTCAGGTTCACTCAGATACTGGTAATCACGCCACTTTGTAATAAGGCACCCTTCATGAAGGGTTTTAAAGGCCAATAGAAAAAGTGTTATTTTTAGACTGAAACAACTGAAAGACACTGATTTTCTACAAATATTAAATGCACAAGTTAATATATAATTTTAATATGGGCAGCGAGATATACGGATTATATATTTAAAAATAAATAAATAAAACCGCAAAAATCATTGCCGATTTATAGGCATCAATGTAATTTTCTGTAGCCACAAGCAATAAGAAATATTCTATTGTGTATTCTGCAGTTCAAGGTTTTGGTTAAGAACATGACAGTGAAACAAGTATTGCTGTCCTAACTTTATCCCTAACCTTAACCCTAACCTCATCCTAACCACACCATGTCTTCAGCTTAAAAATTCAATGATTCATGTTATGGGGACTTGCTTTTTATCCCCATTAGGAAGACACATTCCCCTAATGTGACTGTGTAAACAGATTTAAATCCCCAAAACATGAATAATACCTGGAACATGCACACAGAGTTTTACACAGCTATTCATAGAACACTGCAATCCCATTTATTTACACATTCCTTTAAAAAAAATTAAATCTGAGTTAGATGCAGCCATTAAGAGAAAATTTCTTATATTTGTCCATGACCTGTAAGCTGAATTAATTTTTAGCCTGGGAGGACACGCCGGACACAGACAGTCACTAATCATTTAACAGTGGGTTACTTTCTGAGCATGTGCAACGGACCAGTGGTTCAAACAACGTCAGTGTTGTAACCCATGGCAGTTGCTTAAATAACTCCTTGCTTGATCAGTTCATCATGTTTTTGTGTTACAGGCTGATCATTCACTGACTAACATTCAAGGACAGTATGGTACTAAACATGATGATGGCTGCTTCTTTTAGCAGGTAATAAAGTTTTACTATCAAAGGAGAAAATCTACATCCTCTAAAATTGTGTTTGTTACAGTTCCTGAGACTAACTATTGAACAAATGTGCTGTACGATTCATGTTATTATAATATAGTATCATGTAAATATCATAATGTCAATAAAACACAAAACACCACTTCTGGAGTTTTATTATTTGTTTTGTATTGTTTTGTTTTCGGCATGGGGAGAAAAAAAACTGTTGGTATTTTAATTAAACTATGTTGCATATTTCTTGGGAGTTTACAGCTTTAACTTTTATAACATCTGTCCAGCTATGCAGACATGTAGCTCATATGAAAACTAGAAAGCAGATGAGGTGAAAGGTAGGTCACTTTGGGTTCAGGGACAAGACAAATGAGCAATATCAAAGGGAAAGACTTATTTCTCATAAATTATGTATGCAGGTTAAAATAAGTAACAATTAGTCAATCTATGCAGATCCAGCACCATTTTGGGTTTGTAGAAAATGTATCATGTTATTTCCAACTGTCATTTTCATACATCAATCACTGCATGTTATTATGTTGACTCAGGCTGTAAAACTGTGAAGCCGAACATCCCCCTCTCCTCCTGTCTCAAACCCGTTTCTCCGTCAACATGCACAGCTGCTTTGGAGGATCTCGATCAGGTGGCCCTTTCCTTTGTTATCAAAATAGTTGAGCACTTGTGACCATCTGACATCCCACCTTGTCTCCTTAAGGCTGTTTTTGATACAATCAGGTGAAAATGAAATTAATATTGCTCCCCCCCAATTTCTAAACTACCTTTTCTCTCTGAGGTCTTGGAGAAAATGGTTTATGATTAACTGCAGTACTATCTTGAATGCAATTGTGTCACTGAGAAATTGCAATCTGGTTTTAAGCCACGTCACAGCACAGTAAAATCCATCTATCGTCCATCCATCCACCCTCTACCGCTTTATCTTCTACATGGTTGTTGTTGGGCTGCTGGAGCCAATCCCAGCTAACACAGAGTAAAGCATAGAAACAGCCCTCTTCAAAGTTTTTAATGACCTACTTTTAAGTGTTGATGCAGGAAACTCTCTGGTGCTGACCTGACAGCTGCCTTTGATACAATTGATCACACCATCCTTTTGTCTTGAGGTGTGTGCGGGCATCAGGGGCACA
The DNA here is from genome assembly GCA_016785285.1 of Brachirus orientalis. Taxonomy (NCBI): domain Eukaryota; kingdom Metazoa; phylum Chordata; class Actinopteri; order Pleuronectiformes; family Soleidae; genus Brachirus; species Brachirus orientalis. The sequence continues at coordinate 2,619,413 of JAFBJR010000179.1, forward strand.
GCCCTTAATTTGTTCAGGTCCAATTTATAAAAGGAAGCTTCTCTGTTCATCTGGGTCAATATTGCTTGGTCCTTCTTCCTCTTAGCTGTGGGGTGCCTCAGGGCTCTATCCTCAGTCCTATACTTTTCTCACTGTACCTGCTTCCCTTGGGGTCTTTTGAAATACAACATCTCCTTCCATCTTTTTACATATCATTTACAGATCTTTCCCTACTGTCAAGCTTTCTTGAAGCCACATACTCCAGGCAGAGGTCAGTTCTGAGGTCAGCTGACCAGCTCTTGCATGTGCTGAGATCACAGCTAAAAAAAACAGAGGTGATAGAGCCTTTTCTGTGGAAGCTGTGGAACAGCCTTCTTTTACATGTGAGGGCTGCCCAGACCACAAGCAATAACAACAAAAATGAACAAAAATCAAGACTTATTTCTTCTCACTAGCTTTTAGCACTTGTTAGGCACGAACCTTGGCCTCAGTGTGCTGGCTTTTATTGTACCATTCTTATTTGGTTTTATGTCTCTCTCCTCTGTCTCTACCCTGGTCAAGCCGGTCAAGGTAAATGGCTCTAAAAGTTATTGAGGTTTTAAGATACTAAAGTAAATATTCAAGTGTATTCATTCTAACTCCTTCAAATTCTGTTTTCTCATGCCAATCACTGAAATTAGTTGGAATAACAACTTTAAGGCTAAAATCGTATTATTCTCCACTTTTTATCATTGTGAGTGCTTGTCAATATTTTAGCACCTCTGTTCCCTTCTGTTTATTCTTTTGGTTTGTAAGCGAGATGTGTCATAATGGCATGTCATCTTAAATGCATGAAGATAAGGTTGGCACCCACAGAGCAAAGCTATTTTCAAGTAGCATCACTGCTTTAGAAAACCTGTGCTGCTGGGTGCAGCCATGTTCACCCAGCCGGATAAACTAACAGTATGTCCTTGGGCGTCCCGTGAGACAGCCATTGACCTGGCTAATATGGGTGGCTGCCCTCTGCACACACATACTATATATACACACACACACACACACACACACACAAATCATAGCATCCAGCATAATGTAGCCCTGAATGCCACTAAATACAGTGTGATTTAACAATGTCGTGTCTACTCTTTTCCTATTCTCATTTGCCCTCTGCACTCTGTGGACTGCAAACATTCATACTTGTTCCTCTGTGCCTTGGTCCATTGTTTCTGTGTTTCTATTTTGGTCTTTAGTTAGTGTGCCAGCTCAAGCATGAAACCCATGCCTGGCTCTGAGCCTCAAGCCACTGTCATTGGAACAAGGAAAGATGTTTCATGTAAACAGTGAAATAATGTCCTACTTGTGTGTTGAGTGTAACAATCCCCTCAAAAGTTCACCCAGCCTTAAAGGAAAATATCCACCGAGTCAAAACGTTGTATGCACATACTGCATACCACATACTTCGGATACACCTAGATATCTGTTAAATGCAAAAACAACGCGTCTGAAAGTCATTTGCATCACATCATTACTAAGACAAATCAGGAACACAATCCCAGTAGATTATCCTAATAGTGTGGTTCCTTACTTTCCCTCAAATTTGATCATTAACTTCATCAGGACAGTAACATTATAGTATAGGCTGATTTATTAACTTATAAACAAAAAATCTGCAACATTATTTTATTGTCAAGTAAGTCATAAAGACAAATACCCTGTTGGATGTTAAACACTTTTGATTTAACAGGCGAGACATTAGCAGGAGACACATAAGATAACTGCAGGAAAAATCCATTGAAAATGAAAGAGCACTTTGTTTTGACAATTATGCATGTTACTTGTTTATTTTGTTGTTTCCATTTATTTATATGTTTACAAAACTTAAAGAATGTGCATTCATGTTATTTTATGTTGATTTTCTTAATTTGTGTTCTATATATTTTGTTTTATGTTTTCTTTTATTTATAGTTTATGAATAATAAAGAGGTTCAGACCTAAATTATTTTGATAATATGCCATTTTTGATAATAACTTGGAATTGTGTTTTTTTTTTTCCAGTGTATTTTACTGTTTGCCCTTGCCCTCATTAATAATAACCTATCACTCATGCAGCTCCCAGAGAGTGGAGCTCAGTCAGCACAGCCAGGGACTGAGAGATCCATATGGAGACCATCACATTCACAAACACACATCTTATTGAGGACACTTAATAGACATAATGGAAGCCATAGCCTCTTACATTAACCATCACAACCAAGTACCCTAACCTAAACCCAATCCTAACCCTAACCCTTAAAACCAGGTCTTAACCCTGACAAAGCACTTTAAAGTTGTGGGGCTCAGACAAAATGTCCCCACAAGGACAGAATGCCCTTGCAAAGACAAGTTGGTAGGTTTTATGGACCTCCCAAAGATATAGCAATTATAATTTACACTTTATGACCCTTTTAGGGAAATTCTTTCTCCGCTTTTAACCAATCCTCTTAGGCAGCTACTGAGCAGTACCTGCGATTGGGAGTTCAGTATCTTGCTCAAGGACACTTTAGCACAGACACTGGGAAAGTGAAGACTGAACCTGTGGTCCTTCAGTCACTCCATTGCCACTCTAACCACCTAGCCATGCCGCCCCATTTATATCATATAAATACAAGTATACACACATATAAACACACAGGGGAAAGAAAACGTTATCTGGGGATGAAAGAAATGCTTCTTTAGTTTAAAAAGTTGGCCCCTGCAGTGAAGACGGCTCTTTTCTTCAGGGCCTCATTATAATCACCGTTACCCCAAGATTTACTAATCTTGACATTTTCTTTGTTACCTCAGTTCCAGACAGGGAGGAAGGTCAAAGACCTGGCTGATCTCTGACCATTGATTTTCAACATTTTAGTTAGTGTGAATGACAGGAGGAGGAATGATAAGCTGATACAGGACAAATACATGTATATACTAAGTTTAAAAAGTAAGTTTTAGTGCAGTTATTATTTGGTTGTTTCGTTCTTTAGATATTTTGAAAGATGCATTGGTTATCTGCAGTGATTTGTTTCCTACAACTTCAATCTTTTCTAAATATTCAGCAGGTTAATGGAGTAAAACATTTATTTCCATTAATGAGTGGCCTAAGGGAGGTTCTCATTGACCCTGACTAACACTTAGCCTCTGCCCCTCAGCTTCCCCTATAATGATGTCTCTGTGGATCTTGTTTATCAGGGCCATTCAAATCTGTTTTAAAAATGATGGATATGAATCCGCAATTCACTATGTGGCTGTGTACTGACGAACAATGAATAGTGATTTAAAAGAAAAAAAACTTTTTAAAGTCGTCATAGGACCAGTAAATATGGATTTTTAAACTGTCTCTATGCACACCTTCTGACACACACATGCACAAACACACACACACAAATAAGAAGGCAGGAGTGATGTCAACACAGAGTATTTGAGGCCTCTTCACTCCCTCAGTAACATTACCCAATGGACACACAGACGTAGCTACAAACCAACTATATATGACCTGACAGAGAAGCAGTGGCTGGACAGCTGAACAGCTACTGACCTTGTGTGACATGCTGTGCTATTAAGACTTAAGGCAAATCAAAGGTGCCATCCCTTTATACACACATCTATCACAGACCTCTGGGTTTCCAAAGCCCCGTGAAAGAAGAGGATAACGAAGACTTAAAACACCAGGAGTTACCAGTGTTGCCTGGCAGTCATTATCCCAGTGAATATTTGGAGCCATTTGTTTTGGATCTGGACCTGATTAATGTTGAACTAGTTTTTACAGCACTCTGAGAGTTTGTTTGAAGACTGAGAAATGGAGCTGGGTACACAGACAGAACCGGGAGGAAACATCAGGGAGGTAAATAGAAAATATAAGGTGGTTGCTATTCATAAATCCAAACTTCTATTACGTTACAGATAACACAAACTTTGTATGTACATATACAGTGCAGTAATCTTAATTGTTAATTATAGAATTCAATATAAAATTATATAGTATATGAAAGTATGTGCATGTTATACAATACCTATGGAGGAATTTTGTATATTTTTGCACATATTTGTGTGGCATACCATCTAGATGCAAGATTGTTTAAAAAATGAATCAAACTATATGCATTACAGAGACGATTACACAGATAATAAATGGAAGAGGATACAGAAGAATAGATTGAGATTGTCATTGTAGCTACCAGTGGAGGCAAAAAAAAAGAGGTTTGTGCTTTATGGTTGTTGTCATGATTACAGCAATGGCGCCATCCGGTGGCTTAAACATGTAATGATCCTACCCCTAATGTAATGTGATTTTCCTGTGAATGCATGATGATAAAGTGTCTGTACATGCCAAAAAACGTCACTGCTCTTTTATCTCTTTTAGCAGGAGGATCCTGAAGGTGTGTTTCCAATGTGTGAGATGGACATTGATCACATTCTTGGTGCTGTGGGTATTGGAGCCACATTTCTCAACCTGCTGGTGATGTTGCTCGTGTATACGCACATGCCCGTTTGACATTTCCACATGGAGAGTAACATGTAGATTCATGGTTAATGGACTGGCTGCTTTGTAATACAATAGAAAAATGGAAAGACTGGCAGCTTATACATCAGTAGCAGTCTCTCATATTGCTACAACTATAATTTACTGGAATGCATTCTGACCTTTCTAACTGTGTTTGTAGCAACAATTGGGCCACTTCAAAGCCCAAGTCTCTTTCTTTTAGGTTAGGTTTCTCTTTAAATATATGGTCACATTATATGGAAATTCCGACACAGGTGCAATCCCATATGGCATATACTCCTTTTCTGTGTTTGATATTTGTGTTTTAATAAGGAAGAATTGTTTCCGTTGTCTTTACTTTTACTTTCATTCAAAGCAACAGTAAACCATCAGGACAGCGTATCATTTAAATTCTTGTTTGTTTGTTTTTTATTTTATATTGTTAAAACACACAAGAGGGAATGTTGCACTAGATGCATCACCTGGTGAATCACACAGGAACAGAAAACACCAAAGACAATATGCCAAATAAATAAAAAGAAATCAGTGTTGGCGGTTGAAGATATTATAAAAAGAATTTAACTAATATATACAATCCCTACCAAAAAATAATGTGAAATGTAGGCGCAAAACATGAGAGGACAGAGCATGTTTTTCCTTTTTGACTCCAACTCTTTACAGAAATATCCCCCATCCTCAGGAAGACACAGAATAACAGTAAGTAACAGATAGATATATATATTATAAACTGTAGCACCTAGCATATACAGTATGCATTTGTTGATATGCATAGGCATTGTTTATAAACAGACTGAAGTAAAACCAACATGCTGTTTTTGGTATTCCATGTTGATTAACCAATATCTTTATTTTAAAAAAAACCTGACCTATATCAGGAAACAGGCGCAGTATTAGTAGTTGGATTAGTGATGTTAATATCAGGCAGTATTTGACAGCTTGTGATAATGTCAATCTTCTCAGAAACAGCCTTCAGGTCATCCAGAATTAATCTGATGCTGTGAGAAGCGTTGATGATGGCACTCTGCGATGTGTTCAGCTGTGCTGTTGCACTGCGCACCTTTCACAGAAACAAAACAAAACCCGCAAAACTATTGAATGGAACTTAATGTTTGTTGCAGTGGTCAAGACTCTGAAATGAACTTGGTTAAAAGTGTCAAACGTACTTTACAGCACACAATGACAAGTCACATAACAATCATTTCATGTCTCATCCTTCAGTCCTATTCATTTTTCTCTTCATTTTAAGTTTTAATACAAACAACTGAGATGCACCTATCTGTGTTTGACAGGTCATTTCTATCCATTATGTTCAAAAAACTGTTAACATTACATGTATTGCCTTTTGTATGTACTTGATCTTTACTGCTTTTTGGTGTGTATTTGAAATGTCATTAAATATCTATTTTCTCCTATATATCTATCAAGTATATTTTCCGTTCTGCAACGTCATTGATAAATTTAAATTTATGGAGCAATAGGTTATGAGTTTCAATCTATTAAATAATTTCCACCACAGTGGAGAATAATTGCAGTGCCCCGAAGTATATGTATGTGTGTGATCTTTGATAATGAAACTCAAATTCTATTCTTACCAACCTTTTTTTCAGTTTTGTTTATCTGTGGGTTTTGGGTATTTTTAACTCCTGCTGTCATACTTTTTGTCATCCTTGCATGTGTGTACTGCAGATTAGCACCACTGCCAATGCAGATGGCCACTTGCAGAAAAAGCATGCGTATATAATATATTTATATTGTTATTTTATGTGTTTTGTATGTGTTTCTATCTATTCATGTATTGCACAATTATATTTTAGGGTATTTGAATCATATATTACATTAAAAAAAAAGTCAAACACATACCTCCCTGGTGGCACCGATATAAACCTGCCGTAGTGTCTGTGAGACATCATGATACAGTCGGCCGTTGGACTCCTGCAGCTTCTGTTGTAAAAGTGTGTCACCTGAAAATATAAGAAGTTGTATTTTGCTGAACACACACTTTACATTACTTGCTACATTTTAAGATGGTGGTACAGTTTGAAAATGGAGGCTCCTTTTTTTAAACCTTACTGACTTCATGAAAACTACATCTGAAGTCATTAATCAGACAGTGCAGTTGGCTCCATTCATATTTGCATTCATTCATAAAACCAAATCACATATTCACAGATTAAGACTTTGACATGCAATTAAAGGCTCAGATGAAAAGCTAAAATACCTTTTGATTCATGACCTTTCTGTCATAATATCATGGAAATAACTGTATTTATGACTGGTGGACTTCCTACCCTGCGGCCTGTGTGTAGGGCTTGGCCTGTCTTCCACAATGGACTGAATATCAGGATGGTCTTTGACCACAATCAGAGGAGGCAGGTCTCTCCTCAAAATCCGAGCGCTCTCGTGGCTCACTGCAGAGACTCGGTCTGCCCGCTCCTCTCCCTCATCCTCCTCACTGTCAGTTTCAGATGCCTCACCAGGAACCTGACAACAGGACATGATGGACTCAGTCAAGGATAGGTGGAGACATGCTTTAATAATAATAATGATAATAATAATAATAATAATAATAATAATAATAATAATAATAATAATATGTAAAACACATACACCCAGGTTTCCATTACTTCAGAGGACGTGCATTAACTTACATTCATTTCCTGGAGACATACTCTAACCTTAACAATAATTACTAGTACCCTAACCTTAACCTAACCCTAACCTCAGCCTACCATGAAAACATGTCTTCAGCTTAAATATAATAATTATAATAATATAGTAATCTAAAGTATGCGGACTTGATTTTTGTCCCCGTAAGTAAGGCAAGTCCTTATAATATGACTGTGTAAACATGTTTAGATCCCAACAACATAACGAATGCCAGGTATTCATCCACACACACACACACAAATATGTACCTTGGCTCCAGCTGAGGCCGTGTGTGGAGCAGGTAATGAGGTGATGTAAACCTCATCATCAGAGTCTGTCTCAGATGCCTCACCCTGCACTACTATCTGGTACCTACTAGTCATGACTGTACACACACAGACGTCGTAAGTTACACTAGAAAACGTTATTTACCTTTACACTAAAGTTAAATAACAGTCTGATAATAATTATTTCATTAACTAACGCTAAAGACCTGCACGGTTAACCTCAGCTAAGGAAGACTTCACCTTTACAGCCGAAAACAAAAATCACATGAGAAATGAGGAAATGCCTTGCTTTTTGTCACGTGACATGTGACGTTTAATAGCGCGATTGGACGACGTTGCGTGTTACGTCATCAAGAGTTTGTTTGTTTGTTTCGAACACGACGCACACCGATGACACTGGCGCTTTCAAGTCAAGTACTGGAGTCGTATTGATTTAGTCGGACATTTTTTTATTCATCTTCTAGGATGTGCTTATTACTTTGTATTCGAGTTCTATTTGTTTTACTTTATGACGTACACTATCAATACGTAAATGTTCTGTCATTTGACGAGCTATGTGCCGCTAACCCCGCCGACGTGAATCGCAAATAGGACCGTCCTGGCGTTGATATGAAGCGCAATCCAGGAAGTAGTAAGCTCGTATTTACTTCGTGTGACCCACAATAATTTGACAGGTATAGTAGTTTTAACTGCGTATCCTGTCTCATTTATTAAAAAAAAAAATAAATATGACGTACAGAACTGCATTTCTTCTCTAGACATCATTCCCCCTATTCTGCTAAAGTCATCGCTACCTTGACAATGTTATCAAACAACATTAGATATCTAGTGCTAACAATGTAGCCAATGCTAAGTTGTGGCAATTATTTTTCCAGTTAATCCTGTTTTTCTTCCTCATTATAGCGAGTTGTGTATTAAACTATTACTAACTAGTCTACTTGGAGAAAACCGTTGTGGTTCATAGCCGTGTGTGTCTTTGTCGGGTTGTTTCACCACGTTAAAGTGTTCGTCAGGGATGACAGACGAGGCTCTGTTTGAATTCCTCCATATGGAGATCGTGTCCCATGTTTACAAGGAGCAGCAGTCCAACAAAGGGGAGATGGACAACAAGGTATGTGCACTAAATAGAACCAACAACCAAATGTACTTGATATTTAATTTTGAATACACCTTAGAGACCTATGATCGACTGTGTCCTCAGGACAGGGCCGTTTGTGTGTCAGTCCTCGAAGGCATGGGCTTCAGAGTGGGACAAGGACTCATTGAGAGGTACACCAGCACTAATACTTAAGATCCTTTTATTGCTATTTTTCCATTATGTACTTTCCATTGAAGACAGAATGGAATAACTATTCTATATAGCTTTTAGTTTATAAAACAATGTAAGATAAAGCAATTCTATTTGCCATAACTATAATATATAATTAAAAGGATGAATTGAAAGGATGAAGGAAGAATTTCAAGTGCAATTTATATCTAGTACCCATATCTAGAAACGAGAAATTTTGTAAATAGTAGGTCTCCAACGATTATTTGATAAATCTATAATTTAATTACTAAATCCATCATCAACTCTTTTGATATTGATTAATTGGTTTGAATGTTCAATAATTAACAAAAGCTTTTTGTTTTTCTCAGCTTCTAAATGTGAATATTTTCTGGTTTCTTTGCTCCGTATAACAAAGAAGTCATTGCAAGTGCATTTTATATCTAGTACTTCAAACTAAAAATGACAACACCTGACACCTTGTGGACAAAACAAGACCTTTGAGAACGTCATAATTTCCAGGTTTCGTAAACTCCTATCAACATTTTATGGACCAAACAAGTACTTGATTAATTGAGAAAATAATCGACTGATTAATCAACTATGTAAATATTTGTTAGTTGCAGCCCTAGTAACTAGCAAACTGAAATGAATAGATCTTTGTAAAAAGCCATGATTTAAAAATAGTCATACTGTGTATGATAGTACATTTATACAACAATCATCTTTACTGATGTCACATCCCTACATTTATGTTTCCCCTGTCCAGGTTGACAAGGGACTCTCCCAGCTTTAAGGATGAGCTGGATATAATGAAGTTCATCTGTAAAGACTTCTGGACAAAGGTGTTCAGGAGGCAGATTGACAACCTTAGAACAAACCATCAGGTGAAATTAAAGTGGCGATAAATAAAGCATGTGGTTTCTCAGGCTTATCACAATGTTGGTTGAGAGTGAATCAGTGTATAGATCAGAGATTTCTGGCACTCCAGTGTAATTTTAATACTTAGTATTAGTATTTTGATAAATGGTCACTATGAAATAGATCAGCTCAGTAAAGCTATCTTGCACTAAGTTTAAAAATGTGTGAATGTCCTTGAAGTGTCATGAGTGCCTTTCCTCAAATTATAAGGAGCTACTTTGCTAAATTCATTGTCAAAATATACAGTTCCGTTAAAAATTTGCTGCCATTGTGTTTCATTTTTATCAAAATCATTATTTTCTACCACAGGGTACCTATGTTTTACAGGACAACAAGTTTGCTCTGCTGACTCAGCTCTCCAGTGGAAAACAGTACCTGGATCAGGCTCCTAAGGTCAGTATGCACTCACTAGATTACAACTAAGCCCTCAAGCCTGTGTTTTTGGTATACAGTAATATACCAAATGTTTAAGAAGCAGATGGTTCATTTGTGTATTTTCTCTCAGTACCTTGCATTTTCTTGTGGAATGGTGAGAGGTGCTCTGTCAAACCTTGGTCTAGACAGTGTGGTGACAGCTGAAGTCTCGGTCATTCCATCCTGTAAGTACTATCAGCACAGTTATCACTGATTTTCTTACATCCTTAAGTGTGAGTGGACACTAAATGCCCCCTGGCTACATATAACAGCCATTAAACTCTTGTGTGGTATTTGATTTTGGATGCAGTATACAGTATCTCTCCTTCATTTTGTCTTGTCAGGTAAGTTCCAGGTGGTGATCCAGAAGCTGTGAACTGATCCTCTTTGCTTCCCGGGTGCTGATGAACAGGTCCCTGCAGGAGCTCTGTCAATCTTACAGAAAGGACATTTGTCCCTGTCCTCCCCACTGAGTAGTCCAACCATCTAGGGAATCAAACCCCACCCTGGGTTCCGCAGCTGCAGCAAATAGGACTAGCCAGGCTCTGCTGGGGATTAAAGAGAGTTAGTCAGAGGTTCTCCTTTATTTGTAAAAAAAAAAAAAATTACTGAAATTAGTTTTATTTTATTTTTTGCCTCTTGATTTTGATGGATGTTATGTTAGGTGTTGTCAGTTTTAGTTTGAGGTAAATTAGTGAAGCCTGGCTTTGATGAACATTTGTCACAATAATGTAAAGGTGAATTTATTGTTAAACAGGAGGTACTTTAATACCCTTTGTGCTGTGCTGCAATGTTTAGTCAAAGTGCTTAGCAAGAAATATTTGGAAATTAATATATCAACACACAAACATGTACTATCAGCTGCCAGACCATTTTTATTGACAATCGACATATCAGATTAATCATTCAGCACTTGTTTATTTGTAATCAGCACCTGGCGCTTTCATATATGTTGACAGCCATTTAAGTTTCAGGTAATTTATAATGTGATATTATATGATGTAATGAGTATTTCTAGATCTAGCTTATCTATAAATGAAAGTGGAATGGCAGCTACTTGGTAAGCATCACTCATCCTCTGTAGAATAATGTCTAATTTTAGAGTTGACCATTTAAACTGGGTTTACATGTTAATATTTTTGCATCCACTTGTATATTTCCTTCCACTGTATTATAATGTGAAACTTATGAAGTTGAGCTTTTTTACTTGGGATTCTGGGTTACGTTTGTTCATGACACTTTGCATAGAAATCTCCTTAAACATGAGTCCTAAAACAGCGTAACACTGCGAGCCTGGAAGTACATGTCACTCATTTTATATCTTTTCTCATCAAAATGTTTTTTGTACAAATTGGAATAATATTCGTGACAAGACAAGAATTCATACACCAATGAGCCCAAATAGACAACATCGCCTCTAGCCACCCCTTTGTGCCACTAGAGGGACTCACCACACTGCCACCATTTTCTCGTTTGTTCCTTTACCCTTTTCCAAGTTGTATCTCCTTGTTTGCTGTGAGAGATTAAGGACAACTCAAAGTGGAACAAACGTTGCTGTGCAGCGCCATTAAAAACACACCCTGTGTCTTTTTATGATGTTTTGTGGATAACACAAATAAATCTATGACAAACATACTCCTCATATTTGTTATCTTCTCAATTATACAAGGTTTATCTCTTAAAGTTATGCTTTATTGACTTTAAAGCAACATCAGTTATATCTCTTATCAATGCTGTTTAAGTTATTACAAAAAAATATTAATTCCATGTTTTTTATTTGCTTCATAAGCTTGGTATAAGATGGCTCTGCTATCTGTGAGTGTGCAGGAATTAAAAAAAATATCTATAATAAAAGTTTTGTTTCAGCTGTTGAAACAATAACTCACATTTTGCAGAAAACCATGCGCAGTTTTGCATCTATTGCTGTTTTCTCGGCTTTATACATCAACACACACCTTTAGTTTTGCACCAACACTCAAACAATATCCTCCCAATATAACAATGAATGTTAGTTTACAAATCCCACCCTGGAGTTTAAATGGCTGACACTGAATAATTGGAGAGGAGAGAAAGAACATTTTAAAGTCAAAAAATGAACCCCAGTGATGTCATTAGGGTCATCCTGGTCTAATTTGTAAAGAGATTTGGGGGAGGGTCTCAGAATTGGGTTGTCACTGATTACATAATATAAAGCATATGATCTAGGGGTTTTGGACATTGGGTAATAGGAGCTATAACTCTGAATACCTCAGCTTCTGCTTTTTAAGTTTTGATTACAAAACATCTATTTTAATTGCTCCTTTGGAAAACCTCCTTTGTTTTCTTAAATTTAGGGTTAGCACTTGAAGTGGGTCATGTTCTTCAGAGAGACTCTCAATACAAGAGTACTCGAAAGAGCTTAAGGGTTGAAGAAAAGTTAAACACGTTCCCTGGTTATAAGTAGAAGGTTGGTGGAGGAGGAGATTGGGAGAATGGGCAAGAGGATAATTAGATGAGAAAAAAAAGAAGCATTTCTATGGGAGTCTGGAGGAGAATGGAAGGTAGAGAGGAATTTGAAGGTGGGGGCAGATAGAAGGCAGGAAATAAGATCAATATAAAGTTGTTACAGTGGGGATAGGAGTTGGTGAGAGGTTTCCTGTACCTCTACATGTCTCTCAAACATTTTGAAGCAAGGGAATTTGAGGGTTTGGGGCAGTGCAAAAATAAAAACAATGATGGTCAGGCCTCAGCAACAGCTGTTTTGTGCTGCTCTATACGGCTTAGCTTCCCTTCCTCCGGTTCCACGCTGCATCACAATATCACCAAGACATTCACAAAGAAGAACGTGAATGAAGGGAGGAAAGGGGAGCAGGGGGAGGAGGAGGAGGGGCCACAGAGAAAGAAAGGATGTGTATAACCAGCATTCACTCACTCAAACCGATGACTTGTTACAATTCAGTAACACTGTGCACAGGCTCCTTTGTAGTGTGAGAAAATAACAGAGGCATTTGGGTTAGGTTTCATTAAAGCAGCTCAGTTTGTGTCAGTTTGTTGGAAATCACCGGTCGATGTATAAAATCTCCGTTGACACTATGGTAGTAGCTGTTAAACCAAATAATATTGTAGATTTGAAGGCAAAGAAAGGTGACAAATATGTTGAACACATGACACGTAATGTACACATGATATGCATATGTTCAAACAAAACAGACGTACACTGTATGTCCCCATTGAATTAATATGGAATCAGTATACTGATATCTACAAGGTACGTTGTAGCTAATCTGTTTTTTTTTTTTTTCATTTTGCACATGCAATATGAAATTGAGTCAATCACACCAAAAGCCCACTCACACCTGACTTCCTTTAAACACTGTTTATTTTTAACTGGAGCCACAGGAGCAACAGTTTTTCTTCCATTGTTATGCACTGTATGCAGTCGTTCATGTTTTAGAATGTGTATGCTTCAATAGCATTAAGATAGTCAGCTCGGTAGCATGGTAGGATAATCATCCATTTGAATTCACCACTAACTCTTCACTGAATATCAAATTTAATGCCATTTTCCTACAGAACATTGTTCTGTAATCCTTACTAAAAACAACGTTTTGCTAACTGATTCAACAAGTGGGAATGGCCTGTTCCAAAAGCTGTGACAAGTCTCTGACATTCAGTCAGTGATGACCATTTTCACATTATTAATTTTCAAAATGAAACTAAATAGTTCAATGGTTATCACTGCCTTTAGCTTGGATTACAGCACACATTTGCTGTGACATTGTTTCGATAAGCTTCTGCAAGGTCACAAGGTTTATTTCCGTCCAGTGTTGCGTTAATTTTTCACCAAGATCTTGTACTGATGATGGGAGAGTCGGACCACTGCACAAAGCCTCCTCCAGCCTGATCAATCCTGGCATTGTCATCTCTACTGATGAAATAACCTGGTCATTCAGTATATTCAGGGAGTCAGCTGACCTCATTCTTTGGACACATAATGTTGCCGAACCTACACCTGACCTACTGCAGCAACCCCAGATCATTGCACTGCCCCTACAGACGTGTACAGTAGACACTAGTCATGATGGCTGCAACACTTCATCTGCCTCTCTTCTTACCCTGATGCATCCATCACTCTGGAACAGGTTAAATGTGGACTTATCAGATCACATGACCTTCTTCCATTGCTCCAGAGTTCAATCGTTATGCTCCCAACAAATTGAAGCCTTTTTTTCCTACTGGCCTCATTGAATAATTGTTTTCTTAAGGCTTCAGAGCTGTTCAGTCCCAATCCCTTGAGTTCCCTTCACATTGTGTGTAAATGCTCTAGTCCTGAGTTCTACTGTTGTTCACGATCATTCAGGAATTTTTTTCCGACCACATTTCTTCCTTGAAGTCGATGGTCCCCACTATCCTTCCAGTTTTTAATAATGCTTTGGACAGTTCTTAATCCATTTTTAGTAGTTTGTACAATCTGCTTAGATGTTTTCTCTTCTTGATGCATATCAATGATTTGACTCTTCTCAAACAGACTAACATCTTTTCCACAACCACAGGATGTGTCTTTCATCATGGTTATTTAAGAAATGAGAAGCTACTCATTGCATCAGTTGGGATTAAATAACTTGGTGCCAGCTGAAAGATAATCGCCCATGCAGTAATTATCCAATAGGAGGCTCTTACTTATTTCCTTAGTTAAATTCAGGCAGCATCTTTTTTTTGGACAGGCAGTGTATTATGTCAACAGCCTGAAAATAAAAAACAATAGTTTATCCAATTCCTGCTGACTGCTGTTACACAGTGGAAGTGGACAAGCATGACAAAAGAAAAGTAGTTTAGGCATGTCCCTTAAAAACCTGGACTGATTCTAGATGGGTCTAATAGATCTGCATAAACCCAAGTTGTTGCAATTGCAAACCTGTTTCACAGCTTCATTTTCAAAGCTTTTCTCCACCCCAATCTACCTTTTTTTTTTTTTTTGCTCACTCTCTCACTTCACACCTACGTATTCAACTTCCTCCACTCATGCATAGTTAAGCGTAAGATCCTCCGACTCACACACAAACACAAACTTTGTCTCTTGGGGCCATATGCTGACCCACAGTAGACCTGAATACAGCCATCTGCCTGCCTTTCTTATGTCCCACGGGGCAAGAATGTGAGAGAATGTCTATCAGACACAATACAACACATACACACACATTTAACCCTTTCACAGCCACTAATCACTTCAGCCATGGCCCATCTCATGTTAAGAGTGACAAAATAATACTCTTGTGTATGTGTATGTAGGAAGAGGTGATTGGATGTAACTGAAGCAGAGGAGAGAGGCTGCAAAGGAGAAGGGAAATTGATAGGAGCCCGGGATTGGGAAGATTAAACCTCATACAAAGGACTTCTTATCTCCACATGAAATCTTAGTGGAGAGACTACACACACCCACACATACACACACCAGTGTCCAGCTATTCTGCAGCACAGTGGGTGGGACAAGCATGACTTAACAAACTAGATTTTGATTTGCAAATCAGGAAAGTGCCCCTAAATCTTTAGTGTCTTATTTTTAATCTGCAAGATCTCAGACAATATTGGGCAGTGGACATCATAGTTTGCATTGGTAAAAATGTATATAAGTCAGCATTGCTGTTGCTGTTGCTGGAAATATGAAGGGCCTGCTGTATTTTACTTCTTTATATACGGTATATCATTTCAGCCACAAGATATAATATACCGTATATAAAGAAGTAAAAGAAGTGATTTCTGGTTTACCAATAACCACGCTGGTAGTAGTGAATAAACACTATTATACTGTATGTATTTTTTTTTTTTAATACTATATGTTCCCCCTCAGTATCTGGCCAAAGTAAACCAGAGCAAAATCTTCCTTTTAAGACATTTTACATCTCATAACCTAACAGATTGAATTGTGTATTTTTGTTCATTATTTTCTGCATTTCTGTCATTAACATCTCTACAAAGAATTTTCTTTTGAGGTAAGTGGGTTAGTAGTGGTAACTGAATTATTTACCATTTTCAGTGTTTGTGTTAGGTACATCACAGTTATAACTTTCTTTTTACACAGTGGATAAACATGATTAACTTTAACAATACAGGGTAAGGGGTGAGTGTGATCTAGAATTAAACCACTGTTAACACTGTTGCAAAAACACTGCAACAGCACATTCTTTGAGGAAGGAAACAAATACAAGATTTGTAACCTCTGCATTGCTGCATCGGCACCTCCATCATGCAAATGAACATGATTGTGTGCATAGATTTTACCTAATAGGTAGAAAAAAGTAAAACAGACAGCCAATTAAAAAAAACACTAAACTTTATTTCCAGTACAAAAAAGCAAAAAGAGACCAAAATATATTAAACTTGATACGAGCATTAACAACTCAAAGTACTCTATAAATACGTTAAAAATAAATTAAAGAAATTAATTTACTAAAGATTATCACCTTTAACACTGAACAGGCCTCAAACATGTTGATGAAAAGGCAATTTTAAATAGACCAGTAACAGTACAGTTGCTTCTCTTCTACAAACCTATTATCATAAACACACAAAACGACCAAGTAACATTTCTAAAACTCTAAGAATATGTACCATAACTGTACAATATGCTGGATTTAGCACAGTGAGGCAACAAGGCTGAGAGCACAGTATACATGGAGATCACTGTGCTTCACGTTTGTAACAGTACAAAGACATAACAGGAATAATTAACACTTAGATCCACCAAAGAGATTGAAGATGGTCACAAAACATGACTTTTTGTCAAAAATGAGTGCAGCCTGTGGACACGGGAGGAGAAAAAACCCCTACAGGAAATGTTTATGTTCAAGATAATGTAAAATATATATTAGGCACCACAAATATTTTTAGGGAATTTGCCAGAAGTAAAAATGGGACATTCAAAAATTAGCCATATGATTATTTTAAACTTGAGCCAAGTACATTAAACAAAAATATGCTCACTTTGAATTGGTTAATAGAAAATGATACAAAATAATGTGATGCCATATCACTAAGGTTGTTTATGTAATGTTATGGATTTTCATCAACGTGTGCTGTATGCACTGGCACACTTCATGTATCAAAACCCATAGAAACAATATGTCCTGTTTATCCAGTTAACAAGTCATACAGGTAAATGATGCGTATGAACCAGGATTTGAAAACATTACCAAAACCCACATGACTTTTGTTATTGACTCAAACGGAGTCCCACTTCTCCAACTTGTGGGGCCAGTTCAATTTGGCAATATGGCATTTTACTGGTGGCTGTTCGTTCCAAGGCACAGGAGACACAAGGAAAACACTTGTCGTACTCGTAACAGAGACCTGAACTCACACTAGCTTATGGGACTAAAAAAATATATATATATATTTTTTAAAAGACTTCTTACATCTCAACTTTTCAGCAAATTGTGATTCAGCGTGAGCACGACCTATTTAAACAGCAGGACCTGCACTTTAGCCATTTAAAAATATAACATTCTGGTTTAAGGCTCGTGATCTAAACACCACCTCAGACTTTATAGTTACAAGAATTTAACCAGATACTTTGTGTACAGTTGAAAGAAAAATGACTGCTGAACACTGAACACAGGTCGCACTGTCTGTCTCACCATAATCAAAGAGTTGGAGCTACAAACAAATGTCTTTGGCTTTATAACATTCTTTAGATCACAAAGATGATGCTGATGAGATGTAAATATAAATAAGGTTGATCTAAAACAAGTGATTGCATCAAGGGCTGTGGTAATAATACCTTACACTAAACCTGTCAATCTAAAAAGGTATTATTTTGATAAAGCATCAAAGCACTACTTAACTTCGATTTCGATACGTCTGTTCCCGTAGCAACAAACGTCTTCATTTCAGCATCACTATATTCAATACCACTTTCCTTAAATGGGACAACAGCATTTTAGCCATCAAAATGTTAACAGGCCAATGTCTGGCAGTGGTCTGAGTTATTCACTTAAGTCTTTGTTTCCTCTGATGACACACAGGTGCAAAATAAGCCTGAGGTGTCTGCATGTGAGATGGGAATGTACATGTATGTGTCAAATGTATGAGCGATGTGTGTGCTTGAGCACTAACGTGTCATCTCAGAATATGGGGTCTGGATGTCTGTGTATGAATGCATGTAATGTAAAATATACTCATGATTCCAACACACTGCAGTCTAAAGGAAGATCCCAGCAGCATCCTCAGGAACAGAGAGCTGACTGAATACTGCCAGGCGTCTGCCATTGCCTTCGTTGATGCCACCAAAGGTCTCAGAGCCACTGAGTGAGCTGGCAGAGCTGCTCCCATCTTGGTCCTGGTCTGACAGAGAAGTGTAGGACAGGGATCGGGTACCAAGAGGCTGTGAAAAGACCCCAGAAGCACTGGGGCTCTGTCTCAGGGAAGGGGAGCTGGTTGGAGAGAGCCCACACGGAGAGCAGCCAGAGTCGGGAGAAGGCAAGAACGGAGACCTAGGATCTGCTGACATAGCCTGAGCGCCCATTGGTTGATACTTGTGGCCAGGGGAGGCTTCAAAGGCAGAGTCCATCTCCAGGAAGGCATTAGACAGTAAGTCGGTAATATCAGCACAGGAAGGAGGAGAAGCTGTAAAACCAGGTGTGAAGGAGGTGGAGGCAGGTGGAGAATGAGCAGTGAAAGCCTGCTGAGGAGCAGAGGGAAACCCAGCAAAGCTGAGGCTTTGTCTAACAAGAGGAGGTCTGTGTGGGATGGAGGAGCAACGTGGCTGCTGGGGAATGCTTGAAGAAGAGGAAGAGGAAGATGAGGAATGAGAGAATTTGTGCTTCTTTTCTTCCTCACTGTTGTGGACAAAGTGGCACCGGATTCCATAGGGGCAGAAACCAATGGTGTGAAAGGTACGGCACAGCTCAGTTTTATATTTTGGGTGTCTATTAAGATCTCGCAGCTCTTCTGGCCCATGGGCAAACTGACACTTCCCACCATATTTGCACAACCCATTCTCTGTAAAAGAGCGGCACAGTTCAGTCTTATAGCGTGAAGAGGAATTGGAGAGAGATGAAGTAGATGAAGAGGAGCTAGTGTTTAGTGCAGTTGGACTGATGTCACTTTGGGAGTGCTTCATGTCAGTCCCAGGCCAGCCTAGACTTGTTGCTGCGCTGCTGCTCGTCTCTACCATGCTGACAGAGCGCTGGCCAAGGAAGCCTGCCTTCCCCCACTGAGAGGAACAAGCAAGCTGGGAGGACACTGGGCTTTCTGGATGCTGCCCCCATTGGCTGGAGGCCAGAAATACACTTTCTGAGGAATCAGTGGAGAGGCAGGACAGAGATGAGAGCGAATATGTCTTGTGCAGCTGGCTGACGTACTCTGGTGTTCTCACTGCCAGACCCAGGGATGGCAGCGGTCTGTTGGTCTCCCTCAGGTCAAGACTGAGTAACTGCTGTGGAAAAAAGGAAGACAACCAACAACACAATGTTAGTTGCATAACTTTTGCAAAATTACTATCCAGGACTCATTTTAAAAATCTCCGGTACATTCTTTGTCGAATGGCTGTCAACGTTTAATCCTTGACACTGAATTTAAAACTACTGAAAAATTAAAGCAGAGTCAACAACTGCAAAAATGTAATTTGTTTACACAGTAACATCATTACACAAATGAATGCCGTTTTCTGGGAATTCTGGTGATATTATGTAAAATATTTACATTTTGTCTTAAAATAGGGTCCAGTGTGTAAAATTATATTCTGCAGAAAATGGTTATGTATGTTAATAATTATAATTTATAAGTGTAAAAATACCTAACTACAACATCTTTGGTTTTCATTACCCTAGAATGAATCCCTTACATGTCTATTAGGTAAGCTCTATGGAGGAGACCACTTTGGACCAGCATGTTTTAACAATAGCTCAAAACAGTCATACTAAACAGTTTAGAGTTTTGATGCTCTCCGAAGGCTATAAAGGGGCCCCACACTTGGAAGGGAGAGGTAAGGTGGGCGACATTGAGCTGCAAGATGCATCTTCACCACTCTATATTGCTACATTTTTTACAGAGTAGCCTATTAGAGTAGACTTTTGAGATTCTTTACAGTGTAAGAAGAGCATGAAGTATACAAGTTCAACAAATTTCACATGTATAACAATGTAGAAAGAATTTTACAACTTCATTGTATCCCTGGTAATTCTGACATTGTAATGACCAAAATAAATACTGAAAATTATTTTTGTCACCCTGAAGGAACCCTTGTGAACTTGTTAAATCCTGCAGGTTCACAGTAGAGACAAGATATAAATATACTATAAAGTTGGATAAGAAACACCAAGAAGACAAAATGCTGCAAAAGAGCAGGCTGTTAAACATATTTTTCAAAATATCCAGCAAGTTTACCCACCTTCTGTAGACACTTAGACCCGCTTTTAGTTGATTGGTGGCTTGATTTTTATTATTTTAATGGTATATTTTGTTTGGTTTTTACGTGATGTATTTTAACCATTGTGTTGTTTTAATTGCCCTTGTCTTATGCCACTCTGCACTTTTACTGTTAAAGCACTTTTTGATTTTATCTGTGAAAAAAGCTGTAGAAATAAAGTCTACTTCTTAAATCCAGGGATATAACTTGGCATTCAACGCACACATTACTTATAATAATAATAATAATAATAATAATAATAATAATAATAATGATGATGATGATGATAATGGGATCAGTCACCGTAGGAGCATTTTGATACTTGCCTAAACAGTAACAAAGTCAAACCGAAGGCAGCCTGACAACTTGTGGTTGTTTTATGCTATACAAACCGTTGCGGATGTTTACAGAGTTTAGATTTTCTGATGTTAACATGGCCTTTATACTGCTTATATAATGCATGACAGTTAGCTGCAGAGTTGTGTATAACTAGGACTAAATGATCGAGTTGGCTAACAAGTTAAAAGTTACAACAATGCAATTAATTAAAACATTAGCAACTTCGACAATGCACCCACTTTGTGACAAGTTACCTTTAGGTTCAAACTAACTTTACTTCAGCTTTAACTCGCTAAAGCCACATAATTAAATGTTATTTAAAAAACAGACTTGAACGGATGAAGAGCGCTTTAAAAACTGTGTAAAGTTAGCAGTGTAGCATGCTAAGCTAACCCCTTCCGTGACCTAGCCAACTTTTACTCTACGCTCCACTTCCTTCACTCATGGCGCCCGTCGTTTACCTTGCACATCATCTCTTCCAGATCAGCAAACTGGCTGAGTTTGGGGTAAGATGGCATTCTGTTGAGTTATTAGTCCCGTCTGCCCCAGCAGTGAACGACGAGTACAGCGGAACTTCGCTGGCATGAGTCGATCAGAAGTTTCCAGCAGCGTCTGCGGTGCCAAACAAGCTCGACACTGCGACCACGTGTGGATTTAAAACCTGGCGTTAGCCACGCCCACCAGACCCAGGCCCCTAAAGCTGCGTGAAAGCCACAACCTCGATTCAATCACTAGTTCTACCACAAAATTAGATGTAATCCTTGTTCTTTATGTGCTCGCGCTATTATTTATTTATTGATTACTTTTTTTAACCTATAAAATGAAGATACCATCGCGTATAAATTTATATAGAGAGGTATACTAAGTACAAAAAACTATATTTTTTGGCATTGATGAAAACTACAAAAAGAAAACTATTAACATTACTGTTTTTTATTGTTAACAAATTAATAACACTAAGCACTTTTTATTATAATTTTATTTATCACATTGATCTCTAAATAAGAAGTATTCAATTTAAAAGAAAAAAAAGTCAAACATACAGGGAGCCACTGCAGTGGAGCTGAAGAGTGAAAAATCTTGTTTACCAAAGCTGGAAATTATGATGTTCCCAAATTTATGGTTTTGTCTACAAACCATAAATTTTTCCGTTTTAATGATTTCTTTGTCATATGAAGCAAATAAAACCAGAAAATATTCTTTTTTAAAAAAAAAAAAAAAACCTAAATCAGAAAGCTTGTATTAGTTCTTTAGAAAAACACTTAAACCCATCAACTGATTATCAGAATAATTGATTAAATAATTAAATAATCAATTGATACTTGATTAACCCTGTTTTTTCAGCCCTTCTTCCTTTAAGGTAAATATGTTTTTAAATCACATGGCATTTTTTAAAAACACATATGCCACACATAGTAGTAGAAAGAAATTTAAATAAAGCAGACAAATACTCTCAAAGAAAAAAGACAACTTCAAGAATAAAGCACACAGAACATACTGTATGTGTAGAAAGGCATTACATGGAGACAGCCTATCCCTATGAGGCAGACAAGGAGGAGTGAAGACTTTGATTTCAAAGGTAAAGGAAGACGTGTGAAAAATTCCACTGCTGAGCAGAGCAGAACAAATTTGTGATAGTCTGACTCCCTCTGCAAACACACAGGTTTGCTCCTTTATCTTTTCAAGGACCCAACTGTCAAAGTAACATGTTGCAACCCTTAATTCAAACCATTTAATTCACCCTAAAAACCGTAGATATTCACAGCCAAGCATGTAATTCTAAACCCAAGAACAGATAAATAGCTCAAATTGACGGCAGCAATAAATATCTTATTCTTCTGCCATCACTGCTGAGACTTTTACAAAGATAGACCTTAAGGAGAATACACACACCAACACAGCAATGCCAGGAGAGGTTGAAGCTGTTTTTTTTCTGTACCGTACAGTGATGCCAGTGGCCAGGTACAATATAAGCGTTTGATTCCCTCTTAGAAAGGTTTTACTAAAACTGAACACATGAGCATGTGTGGTTGGAACAAAAGCACAGAGTAGTTTGCCCTGATTAACTTTTGATGTTTTTTTTTTTTTTTTTTTTTTTTAAATCTGTGGATATGATGCTTTTTGTACGTTCAAAACGTACTGCATGTGTATTTGAATTGCTCAGCACTGGACTCTGAAACTAAGTCTAAACGTTCTTGGAACCAGCTCACACTGTAGCTGAGAGGCCTCTCCACAAAGGGATGAGGTCAGCTGAGAACAAAGGCTGCCAAAAAGCTTTGTTTTGGTCCAGCCAAGTGGTCACTATTAAGTGTGTGTACATGCTTGTGTGTGTGTGTGTGTTTGATGGTGTCCCCCCCCCCCCTTTTTGTGATGATGTAATGGTATAGGTACACTACTCTGCAGCCTGGGGTCTGTCTGAGTCAGCCAGCTTTTGGCTCGTGTGGTTTGTATGTGTGAAGTTGAATCAGTGTTCTCCCTCACATAACTGCGGTGTCCCAATGTCCATTATTTCCTACTGTAGGACATTGTGTTATTTTCACTCATCTGTGAGTCATGCATGACTCATTGCATCACTCTGCTTCTCAAAATACCCACAAAACGTCCTCCCAAAAACACTAGGATTTGTTTTTGTCCTCTCACTGCTTCTGAACTCACTAGCTCAATCTTTGTCTGTATAGATGCAGTGTTGCACTGATAAGTAAATCAGAGTGCATCGAGAGCTAGTCTACATAGATTGCCGCTTCTTATCTGCCATCAGATCTATCTATCTATCTATCTATCTATCTATCTATCTATCTATCTATCTATCTATCTATCTATCTATCTATCTATCTATCTATCTATCTATCTATCTATCTATCTATCTATCTATTTGACCATATATGACCATAATGAACAATGGTACCTTTAATTCTAAATGTGAACAAGGCCCAAATATACTGCGACTGACCTTTGGGCGCAAACCAAAACTTGCGATCCAGCTCTAATTAGTTGATCAATTTAGCACTTTCTTTGTTTGCTTTTCTGTTTACCCTGAGATGAAGACCACCACTGTGAACAACAAGCCATTAGCAAGATGTCAACAGGACGAGTGCCTTGAGTTAAGGAGGGCCATTCTGTTAATTTGGTTAGGTAAACAAATGTTATTTATAAAAAAAGCTATTTAGTTACGTTTAGTTCAACAAACAAATCTGTGGTAGGTGAGTTGGGGATTACTGAGAGAGTATGGATGGGTGGTGGAATGGGGGAGAGGTGGGTTTCTGAAGGAATGGGGGAGGGGAGAAGGTAGAAGGGAGGAGAAGATTTGAAAAGAGAGTTCTGGCTCCTTGTTGAGTCCAGCTGGGCTAGAGAGCCTTTGGAGTACAATGAGCTCAATGAGCTGCAGAACCAACTAACAAACTAATGGCCCGCCCTCTGCGACCCCCCCTCCCCCAACACACACACACATACGCAGAGTGAATGGGTGAGATACGTAAAGAGGCTTGTTAGGAGGAGAGAGATGGAGATGAGGAGAGGGATGAGGAGGTTGGATTTGGGGGCTATTTAGAAAAAAAACTAGGGAAATAAGAGAGTAAAGGAACTCATTGAAGGATTGGAGGTGGAGCAGGCAGAGGCTAGAGATGCTGGTAAGTCCAGCTCCATGCACAAAAAGGTTTATGTACAGATTTGGGATCAGTCAACCAGATACACAAACCCTGGGTCATGGGATGCATTCCCTTACTTTGTAACATGATCTCCAGGGCAGTGGGACAATTAATCAAGTTCTTTGCTGATGCAGCATTTGTTTGATATTACAAAAGGTTTACGGAGGTGACATGGCAGTGTTGTGCTGCGAGGTGTGTCACGAGATGTGGGTGAGTGCGTTACTCTCTGTCACATACAAATGGCGCTACAATCTACAGTGCCAGTGTTTCCCTCCACAAGTTGTCCACATACGCACGCCAAGGCATGACGCATCATAACTAAATATCTAAAAGTAACCATTAATCTTGACACTTCTTAACCAAAAAACAGGTCTTAACCCTGAAAAAGGGTAGGGTTGTATGTTTTTGGACCTCACAAAGATATCAATACAAAAACACACACACACACAAACCCACATGATTAAGTGAAGTCATTCCTTCACATCCCCACACAGGCTTCTTCAGATAAGAGGCTACTATTACCAGTGAAATAATGAAGTGAGGGAAAAGGGAGGGAAAAGGGAGGAGGAGGAGGAGGAGGAGGAGGAGGTTTGTAGACCTGAGGAACATCTGCTCCTCCTTTCCTCCCCTTGCTTCACCCCCCTCCCTCTGTGCACCTTTCTTCTTTCACTATGTACCCCCTGCCCCATTCGCTGAGTGTGTGTTTGTGCATTTGTGCACATGGGTTCCACAAATGGTCTTGGGATTCACAGAGAGAGGATTTAGGAATCTGGAAGAGAGTTTTCCTCACAGTAAATTACAATCATAAATTATGTGTGTTTCTCTTGCACTCTTGCATTAACGGTCACAATCTTCGTCATCGTCATCTTCCATGTGTTTGGAAATTGTTTGGTCTATTTATTTATTCTGCCTATGTTTCTGTCTATGATTGTATACATTGTAATTTATGCTTATTTAAAAAAATGTACACACTGTGCATGCTTAATGAGGATGCTCCATTTCTCTTCTCTGTTTTCAGTGGCAGTGTTATAGTGCCTCGTACTGGTCTCCAGAGTTGTTTTGGGGGTTTGTGTGGATCTGGAAATTTCTTTACACAAAAGCCATATTTTTGGTGTTTCATCTTACACACTGGTCCTTTAAGCTATCTTAGCAAGAGTAAAAAGACAAAATAATAAAAAATCTTTATTATTTTATGCATGATGTCTTTTATTTATTTGTGGTACTATACATTATATGTATATTTTACTTTATTTATGTATGTGTAGATAACATGACTAAGACATGACTGCTATATAATATAAACATGATAACCAGAGTGACTGTTATGGAATTTTCATTTATACATAAATACATACCAAGAGACTCTTATCGTTCTATTTCACGTTTATGCATAAGCACACATACATACTGCACTGTGGGGTTCTACTCACCAGGCAAAGGTCGTAACCCAACCTTTGGCCTCTGACATCACCCCCTCCTTCTCCTCTCCTTTTGCCCACTGGAATTCACTCCTGTGGATTCAATTAGAACGGGGACAGCGAAGGTTGAAAAACAAGACAACAGTGACAAATGTCTGGGGACAGGGCAGCATGAACAGGGAGACAATAATTCAGGGTGGATAGAGTGTGTGAGAACGATGGGCAGGGTCAAGGCTTCAGTCCCTTGAAGACTTCTGGCAAAAATATAATGTGCTGCGTTTGCGTGTACATCTGGGGACATATTGTGTCTACGAGTCTTTTTTTATTTAAAGCCTTGTCATAATGGCTTTGTATGGAAAGATCTTGGTGCCCTCTCAATGTTGAAAGGTGCTATACAAATACATCTGCCTTGCCTTGATCTTTTAGAATTTGATGTGCTTCAAAGTTTGTGGCAAGATTTTAGAAAAAGACTCATTTTTGTTTAAGGATCTACTGCCCAAGAGAAGAGTCAGATGGTGGATGCTGTACACACTCTCTCTCTCTTTCACAAACACACACACACAGAGATACAATATAAAGTAATCATTGCCCAAGACACAAAGCACTTGGCTGCATATTTATTGTCAATTACTTTTTTACCACTCATACTGTGTATTTACAAGCTCAGTTATTTACTTGTGGTTGTGGGTCTAGTAATGAGAAATAACTTGTTGCTGAATACATTGTTTCAAAGAAAGTGTGGTAAGATCAGTTTGGTTGAGAGCAACGCAGATGCAGAAAAGGAACTAAATAATTCCATTCTGTCTGATCGCAGTACATGGACAGATCACCTGTTCAGTGTCATGTCAGCTGGGATTGGCACCCGCAGCCTTGCGACCTGCATGTGTAGGATAAGGCAGTAGACAATGAATGAATAAATAAATAATAGCAGTAAGATCTTCATGGTATTTACTGCATTCTACTGCCCACTGTTGGACTGTATCTGCACAGCACCATGGCCACAAATTAATGCTGTCATCCAAACTGCATCATTAGCTCATTAGATCAAGAATATAATCTTATGTGCCAAGGGTCTATATAGTGTCAGTTGTGCTTATTTTCATGCTCTGATACACAGTTGTCTCCATGACTTCAGAGGTCATTGCATTGACTTACATTCATTTCCTGGAGACTTACTCTAACCTTAACCATAATTACTAGTGCCATAACCCTAACCTTAACCTAACCCTAACCTCAGCCTAACTTTTTACCTTAAATACTTACCTTAAATACCTTACTTGATTTTATTTTTGTATATATAGACATGGGTTTTAATCAATGTCCTTGTGACAGGTTGTTAAATGTTAATACAGTAACACATGCAACTTGCAAAAGACCAGAACTTGAACTTATAAGATGATGTGTTAAACATTTCACACCAGATATTTTGAATGATGAAGGATTTACTTAAAAAAAAGATATTAAACACTGTATTAGATTACATTTCATGAGAGATGCACATATATAAAAAAGGAAGGCACAAAGCTAATATTACAAATGTGCTTTTCAGATTCACCAGTGAGAGGAGCTGTTGCACCATTCCAATGACAACTCTGGTGTCCTTCACTGCCACCTGCATCTGTCACCTTGAGCTGTTATATGTGTATTTCTTTCACATCTGTGTACAAATTATGATACACATGCAACACGTGCATCATCTGAGTCACACAGCGAACAAAGGACCAGAGGAAGGACCAGAGCTCTTGAACACAGAGACTTGGGATTAAGACAGAGCAATGTGCACAACAACACTCATCCCTGGGAATGAGCCAATCACTGGTTTGTGTGTCGAGAAATTGTTCCTGGAAAAACACATGAGTCCAAAACAAAACAAACTGTCAAATCTTTATTTCAACATAGGAGGATGTTTTATCAACGTGACTAGGAGGAACAATGATGTCTTTCATTAAGGAAAATAAAACAATTTGAGTGTATATCAACCAGCAGAAATATTGTAAACCAGACAGACAGATCAGCACAAAACAGATAAGTAAAAGTGTCATTTCACTGTTGTCATCTTAGATCATGTTGGTGCATTTGTATGTGAGTTTGTGCCCAAAGGTGAAGAGACAATGTTCCTTGGATGATGTATGTATTACATGGTATGTTGTATAATGTTGCAATATACTGTATGTGAATGCTTTTACAAAAAATACAGTTCTTAATGGATACATTAACTTTTCATTAATCATAGTTTAACTAATAGCTGAATTCAACTGTTGTAACGGAGACAAAATGTAAACATGTCTTAATATGCTCTCAATTGTAGGAACGTCCTGTAAAAAGTTATTTGTGCGGATACTCAACTGAAGTCTTATAAGAGCCTCACAACTAACTTCACATTATCGATATTCCTCTGAAAGCGGAACATCACCACTGGCATAAAAAAGACTGTGGAGCAACGCCAGGTATGTGGATGCTGAAGTTCTGCCAAATGTAGAATGAGCGTCATTGGTATCGCTGTAGCAAGATGTTTATTTAGTGAAACTGTTGATAGATCTGCTACTTTGCCTGATACTGAATAGTTGTCCTACGTAAAACTCCCTAAAATATTGTGATGTTAGTCCTTTTTTTTACATTTTCATTCGGCACATTGTGATTTGGACTGAATGTTCCCTGGCAGTGAAATGTGTCTACCCATAACAATGTCTCTTTGCAGCCAAAAGTATGATTCTACAAACTGTTTTCCATTTATTCCTGCTTAATCTGCATAATCCTATAGGAACATGGCCAAATCAGATTTATATATTGGTTTGGTTGGTTTGGTTTAAATCTAAATAAATAAAACAAATGCTGCACAAACCCATAACCCCCACCTTTGTCTTTTGTAAGGAAATTTTAATTATTTTAGTATAATTATGGCTAAATTAAACAATTAAATTAAAATCCCAAATCTTTATGTGACAGATAATTTTCACACATCAGTATTAGGGTATCAAAATATACTTGTATGCTTCCCATCTCTCAGAAGTGGGTCAACTGTCTTAGAGCAAAGCATTTCACATGGACATTCTT
The DNA here is from genome assembly GCA_016785285.1 of Brachirus orientalis. Lineage (NCBI taxonomy): Eukaryota > Metazoa > Chordata > Actinopteri > Pleuronectiformes > Soleidae > Brachirus > Brachirus orientalis. Next base: position 2,648,264 of record JAFBJR010000179.1, read on the forward strand.
CTAGTCCCTTCACATTCCAACTTTGAGATACGTCAGACAAGACCTTTCAGTGAACTTATTCTGGATCTTCTCTCTATGTTTGCTAAATCTGTAAACATAGCCACATTTGTATGTATGAAAAAGTTATCTAAATAGAAAAAAGGTTTAATCTGTCATCTAAAGTCATGAAGGACTATCCCTGATATGCAGATGTCAGTGAGTGCGTGTGACTTCACGCAGGTCAGTGTGAGCCAAAGGATGATTCCTGGTCTCTATAATCTCACAGTGTGCCCATTTAACTGTAGCTAAGCAACAGCTTAAATATTGATCGGTGTGTTAGAACTCCACTTCCTGTTATTTATGTAGTAAGTTGGGATCCGGGAAACGTGCAAAAACTACTGTCAGGGCTGGGATGTGTTCGCCCATGACTGCATATCCATCTATATGCATGTGTCATTACATTATTTGGCTTTCTGCGCCTGATGACTGTCTGCACCACACCACACTGTTTCCTGTGCTGACTTCCCCCTGTAGTTTCCATGTTTTATACCAGCCTGCGTGTATGCTTACAATGGGACTGACGTTATCAGCTGTTTCTTAGTGTTGCCATCCTTATGTCCTTAGGTCCTAATTATGCAGATTTAAAACACAGGAGGGATCCATAATAATAGTCATTTCCTTCTAATAAATTTATCTATATAGTAAACGTGACTTGACTTGGCTATCATGTCCCACAGCATCTCTGGCAAACAGCATAAAAATAAATAATTATGGAAATTATCAAATTCATAATGGTCAGTATACCAGAGTGCCCATTTGGCTTGCAGTGCATTTACAGGTATCAATATTAATCCCAAATTTTTCTACTGTACGTCTATTTCTTTATGTCAGAGGGGGAAATTGGATTTGGGCGACCTTGGGGACCTTGAGGGGATATTGAGGGGATATTGAGGAGTGTTACAGCTTGTACTTTTACAGTTAAAAGATAACAAGACATCTTTCAGTGGACATGACCTTACCAACTACTTATTTAGGTATTAGGTAGGTGTGTACCTAATAATGTGTCCTCTGCTTCTGGTCCATCTGCTTCTAGGTTCATACCTTGGGCGACCAGTCTAATTTACGTCCAGGTCACTGGTCATATCTTTTTGAACCATTCTCTGTAAACAATGGTTGTGTGTAAAGTTCCAAGTATATCAGCAGTTTCTGAAATACTCAGACCAGCCTGTCCACACCAACATACAAGTGAATTAAACCACCTTTCTTCCTCATTCAAACTTCAGCAAGTCATCCTGAGCATGTCTGCATGCCTAAATGTGTTGAGTTGCTGTCATGTGATTGTCTGATTACATGTTGGCATAAACACGCAGTTCAATGGGCGTACCTGATGAACTTCTTGGTGAGTGAATACATTAAAACCTCATAAATATGTGGCAAATGTAGGTGCACATTCAACAGCTGCATCAATATAAAAAAAATGCTTTCAGTAATGTGCATTCATCTTTTTTACTTTTAAGAGTTTTAAGAGACAAAAATGACTGCACATACATTTGCAGTAGATTCAGCTGCGTTGTTTGAGAATGTCTCTCAAACATGTGTAGCTCTGTTTCCTGAGGAGCTTTCCAGCCAGAGCAGTGTAAACATTATGTCATGGTGAATGGTACATGTGACTGTTTGTAAAGCAGTGGTTAGCACATACCTAGAGACTGAGCTACATTCTCCTGAGAACAAACAGGAGAGGAGAAGACGCACATCTCAGGGAACAACCACCATGAAATTCCCCCAACAGTTTATTCCCATTGTCAACCTCTGCTCATTACCACTTTTGCTGGGCTTATAGCCGTCTACCCAGCGTCACTAGATCCGCTGCTTCCTCTTTTTTTTTTTTTTACAGCAGCCAGTACCTCATAACCTCACACAACATGTCACTTCCCAAAAGCTCTATGTAAGAAAGCTCATATCAGATGTCCTAACTATCAGCAACTTCCCGATATGAGCTGTGTGGGTTTAGAATCATGTGTGTGCTTTGCTACTAATTCAAGTGTTTACTGTTATGAAGAAAAGACTGAGACACATACTGTTGACCTGGAAAAAAATCTCAGTCAAAGCCGTTAACGAACCCTGAGTTACTATTGCCACACTTGCTTTTACAGATTAAGGACAAAGTAGAGATTGTTTTTATAGCTCTCAAGGCTTTCAGGCTCCAGATTAATCTTTTAACTACTTTATTGGCAAAGTCCAATTTGGATGCCTCCTTCAAGGCTGCCTCTTATTAATGCTAAGATTCGTAAAAAGCAGGATTATTTTTTGTCCTGCTTCTGTCAAACAGTGAAACATTGGTTCCTGCAATATCTGATTAATGTTCTAGAATTTCTGCTTCACCAAGAAAGCAGTTGTCAAATAAACACCAGCTTATTCACATGCTGCAGGCAGCAAACAACAGAGCACAACTCCTGGTCCTGCTCATTTTTCACTGTTTAAATTAATATTATTTGAAAATATATGGATGTTTGACTCATCCTCATGTTGCAGACATACCCACACAATTGCTTTTTAATAATAATAATAATAATACCCTCTTATTCCCTTTTAGTGTAATATTTTTATGTTTTACCATGTACGTTTTTTTGTTTTATCTTGAAAGACATTGACTTATTTTCCCAACTCTCCTCTCCTCTCCTCTCCTCTCCTCTCCTCTCCTCTCCTCTCCTCTCCTCTCCTCTCCTCTCCTCTCCTCTCCTCTCCTCTGTGTTTCCATGATGCTTATTTTTAAAAGAAGGAATTTTGCTGGTCTTTGCACTGCCAGTGTCACTGTGGTATGTATTCCTGGGAGGGCAGCCAAGGCTAAACACACATACATCAGGTCCATTCCTTTCCTTTCTGTAATCAAACACACACACACACACACACACACACACACACACACACACACACACACACACACACACACACACACACACACACACACACACACTGGTTTCCATGGCTTCAGAGGACATTGCATTGACCTACATTAATTATCTGGAGACTTAGTCTAATCTTAACCCTAACCCTAACCTTACCCTAATCTCAGCCTAACTTTAAAACATGTCTTCATCTTAAAATAAAGTAATTTACATTACGGTTGCTTGATTTTTGTCCTCATAAAGAGGACAAAACCCCCACAATATGACTGCGTAAACAGATTTAGGTCCCCACAACATAAGGAATACCAGGTACACACACATGCAGAGAAAGACACATGTTTGTACAGCTATCCTTTTAAGGACTTTTATTCACTTCCTTTCATCTGGACAACCTAACCAAAGTGTTATCCCTAACCTTTATCATAACCAGCTAACGGTAAACCCCCCTCAACCACCACGGTGCACACACACACACACACACACACACACCATACACTGCTCACTGACCACTTTATTTTCTGCCCACCTGTTTAAACATAGTGTGTGTGGGTGTGTGTGTGTGGGTGTGTGTGTTTGTGTGCACACTTCCACAGAGAGGCCTATTGTCCTCCACGCTAAGATGTGTGTGCTGTGTCATGAAATGGCTGATCAGCCACAAGCCCGCTGCTGATTTTAGCTTAAGTCTAAGACACTGGAGCTAAAATAACACATCCACTGACGAACAAGGCTGAGCCTATAATGCTGCTCCCTTAGCATTGTGGCATTGGACAAATATTTCTTTATCCTGAGAGGTGTGGTACTATAATATTTGAAAATATTGTTATTGATTTGGAGAAAAGATTGTTTCTTGGGGAAGGAGAATAAAACTGATGGTAACAAATCATCAATATAGGCTACAGTATAATCTCACAGAGGCCATTTTGTGTCTCTGGTGTGTTTGTATGAAATCGATGGATGATCTGAACTCTTTTGGGTGGCTAGCACGTTGTATGCTTTTCCAGTAATGTTTACTAGCTAGAATCATAGTCACTGTCTGAACTGTTTGATACTATACAGGTAAGGCGGATTCGTCTGGAAACAACAGTAAACCAAGATGGTACATGACAAAACAGAACTTGCTGCAGGGGTGAGACATAATTCTCTGTAGGACACGTCACCGAGTAATAACCATATTATTTAAACAGCAAGTACAATTGCTTATTATTTGATTTTGAGGCATAAATGAAGCATTAACGGTTTCCTATAATGAGCTAAATCTATCAGTATCCCAAATTTGTTCCAGTTCCTTGAAATCTTGCCATGGCACTCATAAACTAAAGAGGAGCCAAAGCCAGATTTTGATGACCCCAAATATGGTAATGTCTTGATGTGCTACTATTAGACATACTCTACCAAAAAAAAAAAAAAGTATCACTTCCAGATGAAAAACACAAATGTAATCATAACTCATCAGGCTAATTGAAATGCAGATATGGTATAGACCTGCATGCTTTATATTCAACAAAGTTGGTCTTCATCACATCATTGCTATAATTTTTATGTATAGGTCACACATCTGTGGTTAACAAACACACTGAGGGAGTGACGCTTTATTTTCATACCACATTAAGAAAAGACTTAAAAACAGGAAGTGTGAGGTCTAAAAGCAGAAGCATGGACTGAGTGTGAGCATGAACAGGAAGCGTGCATAGAAAATGTAATGTGTTGTGAAAGATGTGTTTTTAATAACTCAAACAGATGTGAAACTGTCCGAAGGGACTTTCTTCTACTGCCCAACATAGTGATGCAACTGATCATATTGTAGACGCAGTTCATAAAAGTCTGACAACTATACCAATAAGACATCAAGCTGATCTAATCTCAATCTAAATTTGGCTTATTACGCCAAAATGTCTTAGAACCCAAACAAACACAGACGTTGTTAGCCCCCATTCTCTGGTGCCATATGTCATATCTGGGCAATTTACATCATGGGGGCAAAGGTGGGGAGATCTGAAGTAAAATAAATCATTTGGAAACAAACAAAAAAATCAAAGAAAAAAAAACAAGCAACCATGGTCTCACTGTGTTTCAAGATTCTATAAATAGAAACACACCTTTTTCTTAAAGCAAAAATGATGGAACTCAAAGCAGCGGGCTTTGTTTAACATGTGTATCAGAGAATGGCATTTATAGGATTTGTGTAGAAGAGACAATAAGTATGCCACTCCTGTTCTTAAGTATGCAAGGATTTTGCATGTTCTCCCCATTTGTTTGTAGGTTTTCTCCATGTTCTCTGGTTGCAGAGATTAATTGTGAAAATGAATGGTTGTTTGTCTCTATGTGGCACTGTGATGGACTGGCAACCTGTCCAGGGTCTACATCTACCCCACCTTTTGCCTTATGTCAGCAGGGATTGGTACAAGCAACTCCACAACCCTCATGTGGAGGACAAAGCGGTAGACAGTGGATGGATGGATGTTCTTAGGTAAATTATGTCATTAAAATACATTGTTTTGTCTGCTACTGATGACAATTTTCCACCTATTCATGAGAATAAAGGCGTGTGTTGTGCTGGTATGATTCTTAACAAACCCTGAAAACAATGGTCCAGAGTAGAACAAAACTCCTTGTGAGTTTGACACATCTGAAACACAAACATACTCTCATAAGAATATGAGCAGATTTACTGAGGTCTACAGCAGGGGCTTTTATACCACTTAATGAGTGGTTCTTTGGTGAATCAGAAATAAAGCACTTTATTATTAATTCCTCCAGTTCTTCTACCTCCTTTGCTTAAACACCAGCCAGTGAAAGTAAGAATTCAGAAAGGAAGAGTAAAGCAAAAGGAAAAGAGAAGTGGTCGGGAGGGCTGGAAGGAGTGGGAGATTAAGGGAGTTTTTGTGCATTGTCTATATAGTTTATCAACTCTTATCTCCTCATCCAACCCAACCCAGCCACGGGCGGGGGGGAGGGGGGGGTTGTTACCCCCACACCCACGCCCCTCTTTCTCTGTCTTCTACCTCATTCCCTCTGTTTGCGTCACAGCAGTGATGTTGGATGAAATGGGGCCAGGAGGAGGAGGAGGAGGAGGACGACGACGACGAGAAGGAGTGGACTGAGCTCTGTGGCTGAGGAATGTGGCAGAGAGGGTGAACATGGCTATAAAAGGATCGCACTTCCACTCCGCCACTGTGATGTCACTACTCAAACATTTCCTCCTTCCTTTCCTTCTACTCTCACTTACTGACACTGCTGTTTCTTCTTAATTTATCTGGAGGAAGGACAGAAAGACATTTGCTATGGTCCTAAGGTGAAAATGAAAGACTGTTCTGTATGCATGTTACATGACCCATAACCCTGGCCAATTTGATTAATTAAACAGAAAAGCTGCATATTACACAGTTTAGTGTGCAGCTGTTGCTGTACAGGAAAATTGTCATTAAAGTTAACCAACTTTCTGTATCGTGCTTGGGTCATACATAGTATGATTATTTAGATGGATTACAATCAAGTGCAAGTACACTTTTGATCAAGGATAGGGAAAAATAAAGGTTAGCCAAGCTCAATTATTATCATTACAGTAATATTAATAGATATTAATAATATTAATAGAGTAATATGGATGAGAGCCTTCATTTTTATTATTTTTATTTGGTTTTGATTTTACACAATATAAATCCCACTTTCCTCAGTACAAATGGCCCTTTAATCATAACTGTAAACACCAGCACTATGTCCTCCCTGGCCGTACACCTTCTAAGTGGAATCAAGAAATGTTCATTATTAGCACACTTTGAAGTATCATGGAAAACCAGTAATGTCTTGGACAGTAGGGGGCAGTCATCTAGTATCACAATGAAGTGGATGTGAGGTGATGTGCTTTAAAAGCTGCCAAAAGGGAGTAAAATCTGTGATCAATCTTGTTTCTATTGACTCTCCATTGTTTCTATTGAATTGTTTTGTGTTGCGTACTGTGTGTTATTTTACTGCTCTTCTTCAAATCCACTGCAAACTTCAGGTATATTTCAGATGAACAGGAGATTTGTAGGGAAAGTTGATAAAAAAAAATCAGATCATGAAACTTTAGATACATTAACACATCCATCATTTATCTTTCCAAGGAAAAAAAAGAGCTGTGCTTTCCAATGACCTAGTTAATAAAGGCACAGTTACATAATGCACTTCGTCATTCTCTGAATTGTTGACGAAGGTTTGGGGTTGAAGGATTACTCAACCATAATGCTTAATCTGCAGGTTATGACAGAAAAAAAGGAAGGGAGGGAAGGAAGAGTCTTTGGGAGATGGAAGAAAATCAAGACTGAAACCTGATTATGATGAATTACAGCACTCGAAGAAGCATGCAAACAAGCACAAGGTCTCAAAAAAAGAAGCACATTGTGCAGGTAGAAATGTGATTACGTATGTTATTTCTATCCCGCAGCAAAACAGATCACTGTCAGGAAACTCTTTTTGTGCAAAGAGCAAATGTTACACTCTTCATCACTGTCAGTGGAATTTCTTTTCTTGCTGTGATAACTTTCGAATGGCTGTTCAGTGCTGTTTTCTTTGTAAAACCAATATCTCTCTCCTAAGCTCCTTTTCACCTTTTACACCACATAAAGTGTTATTGCCTCCATTAAATAGATCTCCACCCAGGACTGAACTTTATCTCTACGGTGTGTGTGTGTAGTGCACAGGATCAGGTGACTTGATTTGTGGTTGATCATTAACAGTCGCAGAAAGTGGTGACCGTTGTTAAGTCTTGTGTAAAGATTGACCTGTTGCAGTGGTTGGATCAAGGCAGTATAGATACTGTTATACAAATCTCCAAGGAAAGATAACTAATAATTACATGGATCCTTAGATTCGCTTCTTCACAAGTAACACATTTTGAAGTGTTGGCATGATGCTGGTATTTATTTTTGATGAACTTTAACCAATCTTCTTTTTAAAAACATCCTATGAAGTTAATATTTGTGAACACACAGACACACACTGATCCTTTTTTTTTTTGCCTTGGTTGTTTACACTTTATGGTCATTGTCCATTGCCATAGCAACACATCCTGCCACTAATCCAAATGGGAAACAAGGTTAAAAGACACAATGCAGAGTAGAAACCATTGCAGATGCATATTGAGTATTAAAATAAATCAAAATTGATTTTTTGTGTGTTTGTCCATAGGTGATATGGACATATATGTAAGTGTCATATGGAAACTGAGCCAAAAGGATGCCTTGGAGACACATGTATGTATAGAGTGTTAAGGCTCTTTATGTGTGTTAATGCCTGTTTAAAAATATAGACAAACAAAATGTAGTAAACATAAAAATTGTTGAGAGCAGCCTAAAGGGTGGAGTTTGGTCTTCATGAAAATATTTTTCTACTCTTGTGCTGATATTCAGTGTTTTGCGTATTTACTGTAGATAAACTATTACTCTGTCATTGTCGAGGATTTATCCTTCACTGTGGTTTGTGGGATTTTAACCGTTCTGGTGGTCAGAGACAAAATATGATTAAAAGAGGGTTAACAGGCTGTGGACCAGATTATGGCATATTCAGTAAGTATGCAATAGTTAATGTAGTGCATTTTTTGTATTTTTTGATAGGATGTTATGAGTACCATACTGCATATGTGACTACTTGTACTGGGATGGACTTGCCATCAATATGACGATATCATTCAGTAAACCACTCACTCACTTACTCACTCACTCACTCATTTTCTACCGCTTTATCCACTAAGGGTCGCGGGGGGCGCTGGTGCCTAACTCCAGCTGACATAGGGCGAGAGGCAGGGTACACCCTGGACAGGTCGCCAGTCCATCACAGGGCCACATAGAGACAGACTAACAATGGTATCACCACTGATAATTATAATAATAGATAACAACAATAAGGGGAGTTCCACCAGCAGTCTAAGTGTATGAGTATAACCAATAGTTAATTCAGGTTCAGATGAGATGTTTGAACTAAAAGATGACTCTTATTTGATGTTGCAGTACTTGGATTAGCATGTGAACATACTGTCGCTGACAACAACAATGGTAGTCATTTTCTACCGCTTTATCCACTGAAGGTCGCGGGGGGCGCTGGTGCCTAACTCCAGCTGACATAGGGCGAGAGGCAGGGTACACCCTGGACAGGTCGCCAGTCCATCACAGGGCCACATAGAGAAAGACAACCATTCACTCTCACATTCACACCTACGGGCAAATTTCGAGTGTCCAATCAACCTAATACCCAAATCTGCATGTTTTTGGACTGTGGAAGGAAGCCGGAGTACACAGTGAGAACCCACGCACCATGGGGAGAACATGCAAACTCCTTGCAGAAGGCCTTCAGTAAACCCCCCTTTTCATAATTTAGCTTCATTCATAAGTAAAAAATATTGATGATATATATATAAATTTGTAGATGCCATTGTTAAGCCTTTAGATGGATGGTCAGCCTGCATTTGCATAAACACTGAATTTTGGGGGAAAATCCCATCTTACATTAACATCCTTACATGTTACCACTGTGATCTTGAATAATTAAGGGAGTGAATATCATGCAAATGATGATTGATTTTTAGCCTTTCAATTCATGCAAGTATCACATATCCACACAACCTTGTTGTAGGACCACCCTGTGTTCTCACCACAAACAAACCACACCAATGTATGTGAAAGTAGATAGACAACAGTGAATGTGCTGAAAAAAATATTCAGACCTAGGGGACAAAAGCACTGAGTTTATTTGAATTGAACCAAACTGCTGAGGTATAAAGCCCAGATAGCCACAATATGTTTATTACACAACAAAAGGAACTATAGCACAATATATTTGGGGAGCAGCCATAGGGTAGTGCAGCAAAGAAAATCAAAACTCCCCATGAGTGTTTTTAGGTTCCAAAGTTTATAAACCCTCCACCTATTTCTTGGTTATTTGATTTAAGAGACCATCCAAAAAACACAAACTTTCAGAGCTGTATTTATACTCTCAAACTGCACAAATTTGGCAAAGTTAGAAATATCTGCTGCAAATTAACATCTGGTAAAGATTTCAACCAGGAAACACCACAAAACTGTAACCAGTAGATCAGTAATTGTACAATTTTGCAAGAGCATTACATATAAAATTGTGATCACTCCATTTTTCAAAGAATTGTTTATATCTGTTTCTCGGTAACCATGGGCCTTTACTGTTAAGTGTGTCTTTTTCATTCTTCTTTTCTTTTTTCCAGATTGCAGCTTTGCTTGCTACACAGAGTTTTGTGCTTTCACAGTCTGAGGGGTGGTGACTGTGGTAACTGGCTGTTAAACACAAGATCTCTCTCTGGGAATATAAAGAGGAAACTGCAACAGGGTATTTTCACAGACTTCTGCTTATCATGCAAATGTGCCTTTCACAACCCTATATCCCATAAGAGAGACTGACATTTAGGCTATAAACCACAAATGTAAGCTTCAAAAGCACACATGATCAATCCAATTGATTAAATGCTGGAAATAACAGCAGTTGAAAAATTCCAATGTGGATAGCCTGCTTTGTGTCACTTTCTCTATAGTCCAAAAGCTCCACATAGGCCATTGTTGAAAGATGTACTGCTGTTCTGAAATACATTAAAGATGTTGGGATCAGTAATGACACTCAGTCAGAGTGCTGCTAGATTTACAGGTGTTTATTTATCTTTATTATGGAATCTTTGCAACATAATTTCCCGGATCACATGTTGCACAATTGTTTCTGTAAATTGCAGATACAAGTGAGCTCATGTTTCTAAACCACAATTACATTACTTATTTACATGTCTACAGGTGTGCCTATCAATAGTGTACAGTGTTTTAAATGCTTGCGGCGCTTTTGTCTGAAATGAGGAAATGAGGGTGATGATAAACATTTCCTGGTGCTGAATGCAGTTGGGTTTAGGGTTAGGAAAAAGATCATGGTTTTTCCTTATAGTGTCAGCACCCTCTCCATAAAAAACACAAAGGGTTGAAAGACACTGGGATCATCTCCCAATAACACCATAAACTTTTTTTTTTTTTTTTTTTTTTATTGCAGGACTCACTTCAAGACTTTTGAATTTCCAAAATCTTTGACATGTCTCAGTAGTGGAACTTTTGACACAGTTAACCTCTGGTCCCACGGAACCAAAACAGCTGAAAACATTGCATCCCTAACCTGGAAATGAAAGGCTGTGTCTGTGTGTGTGTGTGTGTATGTGATGTGATCTAAATACTGCACTGTATACACAACAGAGGACAATGTATGCCACTAAACACAGAAGAGAGAGAAGGGCAGAGAAACAAAGGACATAACATTCCAGTGGCAGAAGTTACTCATTGGCTTGTGTTACTAATACAACAGAACATATATGAAGTGTTATTTGCTCAGTGCAGAGATGATCCTGACTCATGGCCTTATGGGCACGAGTATGCAGCTGAAATCAATCTAAATCTACTCACAATTTGGCCAGTCCATGAAGATATTGTATTCTTTAATGGCATAATATTATTGAGTCTATCAAGGCATCCTTTACAATATATGTCTACATTAATGACATGACTCATATACCCAGTGTGTTTGTGTTATGATCCTGTGATTTTTTTGTAACAATATACTGTATACACTAATGGTTACCACGGTTGTTTGAAATACACTCATAGGCTACATTTATTTAATCATACTGCATATAATTACATTAATATTTATTAATATTATTTGAGCAGAGCTCTACTTACAGCTTTTTTTAACCCAACTGGACTGATAATTATGTGTAATTGTGATTTATAAATGATGTCAGATCTGCAAAAAATAGAAACGATTAAGAGATTAAAGTAAAGTCTCCTTAACTGTAAAAACCTGGTATGAGCACATCTATCAGTTTCCACATTCTATAGGGCAGTTGTGCTGATATCAGCATGTCAAGTGACGGTTTCATGTTCTGTACTGTTTCTGTTACTCACATGACTCATGCCAAGTCCTGGCAATGACAAATGTTGCGCAAGTGTAGAAACGTTATTGAAATAATAATAACAAGTGCAATAAGGTGATACCTATAACATTAAAGAGTCAAAAAAAAAAAACATCAAACATACATTTCTTTATATATTCAGAAATTTATTTTGTCCCTTTCAGGCAATTAAAAATATAAGATTCTCTTTTTTACTGCTTTTTTTCCTCACATTGGTATTTCACAAAGCTTGAAATATTTCTCCATAAATAAAGTACAAAATACATTTTTTTTTTTTAATTCATTAAACACAAATAAATATCATAATAAATATATTAGTTTAAGTTAAACAACAAGGCAACCAATAACCAAAAGGAATACTGTGGTGTTAAAGTCCCTGAACCAGATTTTCAAACAAACAGGGGACAACAGAAGACAGGGTACAGCTTACATATTAGCATACAGAATGTTTTGCTGAAGAAAATCCAATAAAGTGAATCAAGATTACACATACACATCTAAACCCACTGGCACATGCTACATTTGTTCTTTCAGCATCCTGAAACTTAGCTATGCATACACCCCAGGATTCAGAAAAATGACACTGTTACATACGCACACACACACAGAGAGCAGAGGAGAGTCTGAAGCTTTGGTTGAATGCTACTGGGAGATTTGACAGTTTCTCCCATTTCAATTAGTTGTAAAGTGCATATCACAGATAAATTGGGATCAATGACACACGTCAGATCTCACTGATTAAAGCTACTGTATCGAACATACTGTTCATGGCACTGAGACTGAATTGCCTATAAAGCAGGGATAATCTTCAAGGCATTGCATTAGTGATTATCATTAACATTTGACAGAAATGATAAACCAGATTATTTACTGGTGCTGTCAAGACCTGCAGAGAAGATGGTTCATATGGAAGACCACATACAGGAAAAGTAGGCTACAGAATATTTTTTGGTATAAAAATAGAGTGTGGTGACATTTTGGGTTCTGATCTCAGCATGTGTAATTGTCAAAGACAAGTTCAATTTTTACAAACATAAATTAAAAATGTTTAGGTGTTATTGTATCATCTAAAGCTGACTTGTCCTGATCAGTTCTGGTTTTGAAGAAAGTCTGAGGAAAGAAAGATAGATGCAGTTCTCTTCTGTTCTTTTCCTTCGGATTCCACTTAGTCAGACAGGGACAGGCGTTCAAACACAATGAGCCTCTTGGACGAACCATCGAATGTTGGAGACTCAGTTCCACTGGAACCTCCACTGGAGCTGCTGGAGCTGCTGTAGCTGTCCTCCAGGGAGTCCTCAGAGGAGAAACGCTGGAGTCCAGCAGGCTTCATGAATACCCCATGGCTGCTGGTACCAGGAAAGAGCATGCTGCTGTCCTGGTGGTGCCCTTCTGCCTCCAAGCTGGCAAAGACTCTGCTGTTGTTGCTGTTAAAGTTATTTCCATGGCCACACACACAGCGTGAGGCCTTTGGCTCCTGGATGACAGGAACGTTGTGGATGTCTCCAGCACTGGCACGGGTCTGACTGTTGCCAAACTGGAACGCTGCTGCCTCCCGATGAAAGGAGTCAGCAAACACTGGGGAGAGGAGATCAGCGGGAGTTGGGGAGACAGAGGGAGCACGGCTGAACCCCAGGTTAGGATCATTGAAGGACGAAGGGAATGATGGAGGAGATGAGCTGCGAGTGGAGCCCAGAAACCCAGCAAAGCTGACACTCTGGCGGAGCTGGTGGCGTGGATTCTGACCAATAGGATTTGGCTGCCGCTGATTAGGGAATTTGGCTGATGCCAGAGCACCCTCACTGATTTTCTCCTCATGGATGAAGTTGCAGCGTGATCCATAGGGACAATAGCCAAAGTTGTAGAAGGTTCTGCAGGGCTCTGTCTTGTACTTAGGGTGGCGGTAAACTCCTCTCAGCTCTGCCTCACCATGGGCAAACTGGCATTTACTGCCGTATTTGCAGCTGCCAGTCTCTTGGAAGCCACGGCACAGCTCAGTCTTGTAACGGTTAGAGGACAACATTGGTGGAACCTGAGCTTGGAGAGAAGATGAGGGCGGAAAGCCCGGTGGGGGAGCCACAGTAGTAGGACCTGAGGGGAAAGCCTCCTGGTTCTTTAGCTGTCCCAAAGAGGAAAACAGAGAGTTGCTGCTGGACTCGGTCAGGCTCATGGAGCGGTCAGGCCTGAAGGGGAATTGTTTCTGTTTGGAGACATGGGCCTGGCTCCAGATATTGGATGACCAGAAAGGGCTGCTGTTTTCATCATTGTTAACATGCTCAGTGCTCAGGCTGTGATTCAAGGATTCAGGAGGGGAGAGAGGAGAGAATAGGGAGGGTGACCGGTTCAGCTGACTCTGCCCTGGGACTTTGAGCTGCAGCTTTGTTGGGAGTAAGGTATCGTCCAGGGACAGGTTCAGAAAGTTCTGTTAGAGATGATAGAAACAGTTACTATACAGACATCCACACTCAACAAGTAAAAAAAAAAAAAAAGTAACAATAATGTAATATTTAAAGTGTAACTTTCAGATCATTACATTTCATTAGCAACAGATTACATAAGAGCAAACCTTTAAGATTCACTTTTTTTATATAGAAGTTAAATTTTAAGTGAAAGTTTGCATATAAAATGTCAAAAAAAGAGTCAATTAATGATGTAAACTACAAAACAGTTGGACTCAATGTTATATTTTATAAACCGACTTTTATATGTAATAACAAATGTAGCACTCTCTGCTTTTAGACTTTCTTTTTTTTTTATTATTTGTTATGAATAATTTCATAGTGGAAGACAGGGATTCAACATAGAGCCCAGCGCCGTCAGCCTGCTTTATCTCATCATCTCTAAGAAAAACAGTCCGTGACTCAAAGCAGCTTCAAGTCAGAGTCAAGTCAAGCGGTTGAATAAAATGAACAACAACGACGACAATAATACTAATAATAAAAACATTTATTTTCCGAAATCCGACATTGCGAGGTGTGTTTTGTTTCCAGACAAAATAAAAGTTTAATGAAATAAATAAAGATAAATTTCGACTCACATTCGTGAAGATGCCGTCAAGCATTTCGGACATGCTGTACCTCTTTGAAGAAAAGGAGAAGACTCAGCTCTGGTCCACGGCTGACTGTTTCTGTTTGTCTCTGTCCAGAGTGTCTTCTAAGCGACATGCGTCACACTTTATAGTCTCCGACAGGAAGGCGTTCCCATTTGTTGTTCCCGGATGACCGTCCCTCCGTCTCAGGTTTCGCGTTGAGCTCAGAGATGGGCGGGGAGTGAAACAGCAACTTAAAAAAAATACATAAAAAAAAAGAAAGAAAGAAAGAAAGAAAGAAGAAAAGTTTATGTTCTCAGCCAACTGAGCGAAATGCTTCACTCATATAGACCTTTTTAAAGACATGGGGCCTTACTTACATACCTCTAATGCCTGCTCTCACTGTACACAAGTGTTTTCTCATGTTTGCTCCCAGTGTAAACATTCATTCCAATTCTGCACACAGAGATAAATGATTGAAGCATTGAACTTTTTTTTTCTCAAGATCACTTGCACAGTTCTTTGTCTGGCCCTAATCCTTTCTCATCCCACAAAAAAAGGAAGGAAAACAGCAGGTATTGGCAGCAAAATCAAACACTGCTCTTCTGTACTTAACACCCTAACATGTCACATCAGGTACGTACGTAGCCTGTATGTTTACAGTATATACATGGCATGATGACTAATAGGTGGCTTTCAGGAAATGTTAGAAATCACCTGCCCCTGATTACATACTGTTCAGTTTCTGACTGTTTATAGCCACTGAGAGTGTTTTTTTTTTTTTGGGTGCTTTAGTTTACCAGAATTTATTCAGCTACTTTTCCCCTCAGTTACTTTTGTTTTTTGTTACATTTTAAAACGCAGCTCTAGTAGTTGATCAGATATACTTTCCACGGCTTTCCACTGTTCAGTAGATAATTAAATAGTGGAAGGCTAAGTGAGTAAAACAAATGAATAAATAGAGCCAAATATCCAAAGTACAAACTAGACTAACACATAACACAGGCCTCTAATTAAAGCTGCAGGCATTGAACAGGCCCCCCTACACACCTCATGCATGCTGGGACATGCTGAGACAGTGACCCGGGAACCAACTGACGCCTAAAAGACACACGTCTGAATGCTGTAGAGTGCTGGACATCGCTCAGCTGAACCTGCTGTTGCTTCCTGTATTCACTGGGTGGTGCCAGAGAAAAGTCAAGGATCAAACCTTTATCCTGGATTAAATCATGGGTGGACCACACCCCGAATTTGAAGTAAAATCAAGCTATAATTGTCATTCAAGACTTACTTCCTGTTGTCAGAAGGTGGCGCTGTGACTATGACTGAATTGTGTTCAGTGAGGGGCACAAACCTTCCACGGTCTGCGATTTGTGTGTGATCTGCCCCTACCATGGAGAACTGAGCAGATCAAAGGCATATTTTAAAAAGATGAAAGATTCAAACTCTCCTAAGCTCTTAGTAAACTCTAATAAATTAAATACTTTGTCATGTCAGTGTATGTATAAGCTTCTGTATTTTTATTTTCTTTAGAAAACAAGGCTGTTGTGCTGATATCTGCACATTTCTGTGATGTTTCTGTAAATATTGCCTAATCACATGAGTCATATTAAATACTGGCAATTGTAAATGTTGTGCAAGTGTAGAAAAATCATTCGAGTATTTATATCCAAATGGTTAGCCACAACACAAAGAAGAATTATGCCAGCCAGATCAAGTGGTAGTTCAAAATAATCATGCTTAGTTGCAGTATTTGAGCTATATTGATACATAAGTAATCAGGTGACACGTGCAGTGCATTTACAAAGTTAAGAAAGTCTTAACGTATGTTTTGCATGTTGAGACACTGTACCTTTCACATCCTTGCATAACAACTATAAATCATCGCTAAAAGTAAATGTTCTTCTGTTCAACTTCTGTTCCAAAAAATGTTGAGTGATGAGATTATCGTAGTTTCACTGTGCCTTACCATCAGAACATTCATGTTCTCTCCATTCTATACCCTCACATAGTTACGCATGTCTGTCGCACTCATAACATCAAAACTGAGGGTTTGCTGATGCCGAAATGGTTTTGTCTTTGCTGCTCTAAAACTCAAAAATATTTACATTTTTTTCCTTGATCAACCTGTTGTTTTTTGTCCAATACCTTTTTTAATGATCAAATTTGCTATTTAATATTATTATATTGTGAATATCTTGAAAATATAGTCATAATAATAATAATAATAATAATAATAATAATAATAATAATAATGTATACAGTAGCTTTGAAATCAGATTATTAAAATTCTTAACACTAAAATAAACAATGCAGGTGTTTCAAATTCACATAGTAAAAACACAAACATGGAAATATGAAATGTAACAATAAAATTCAATTTTATTGAGTATAAACCCAGGAGTGTTTAATAGACTGATTTCATTGTGTGTGTGTGTTTGTGTGTGTGTACGTGTGCTTTGGTTACCTCGCTCTACTTGTTTCTGTTCTCTCGCTCTCTCTCTCTCTCTCTCTCTTGCCTAAGTTACATGGAAAGTCACTCTTAACAGGGAGGGGCAGACACACACACACACACACACACACACAAACACACACACACACCCAAACTGCTCACACAAACACAAGCTTAAAGGAGCATTCCTGCTGATGGTGGAATTCAGGTTGTTTTTCCCCCTAAGTGACTAAGTGAGTGAATGACCCATGGCTGTTTTTTCTGTTTTTTTTTTAACTTTTTTAACATGACATTATACATGTAGGCTCCCAAACATGTTTGAACATGATCATGTAGCACGAGTTACGTGTTTGACAAGACAGTGTAAAGTATGAGTGGATTGTGGGGAAATTTGTAGGGTAAGGATGGAACAGACTGGTAATATTACAAAGAAAAAAAGAAGAGTTGAAGAGTTCAGGAGCATAAACTCTTCAGCAGAACTCTCTTATTTAAAAAAAAAAAAAAAAGAAGAAGAAAAAAAACCTATAAATGTCATAATTCATATTTTAACTTGTAATTAAAAGAAACAAATAATTCTCTTTATATTAAAATGTTAAATACAGAGGATGAATCCCACATCTCTGGTGTGCTTTCACAGTATCTGCACTACATCTGTCTAATGTGTCAAGGATAGATGGATCATTAACTAAAAGAAGGCATGTGTTAATCAACCATATAGCATTTACACTGAAAAGCATCAGGAGACCAGATCAGTGGTTGAAAACTTATAAAGGTAAACTTTCAACTCAGTAAAACAGCTTAAAACTATTTAAAATACGTACAAGGAAATATACACCTTTTTCAAAAAATGTTGGACACTGATTGAATTCTAATGCCACTGGTTACATCAAATATTATTTACACTTACAAATATTTTTATAGTAAATAGTTTAATGAAAAAATAAATATGCAATAAAATAAAACATTGCACTTTTGTAACATCTCTGAGGGGCAGTTGAATTTATTTTGCAGCTATATTTTCATCTCTTATGGTTTCATTTCCAAAGACACAACAGCAGCTTTTTTTTGCTCCAACAGGAGGGAAACCAAGGGGATTTCTTAGTCTGACTCACCCTATACGGCTGCAAACTGCTAAGTCATCATCACATTGCTCATGATGACAGCCAGGTGAAGTCAACATAGGCAGAAGACGCCCAGAGGCTACTAATGTTTCCATTATTATGCTGACTGTGGTGACTATGATGAAGGTAATGGAAGGTAAATTTAAGATTTGGTAACTCTGTCTTATTTTTTAATGAATTGTGTCATTATGCTCTGCTCTCATTTAGGCAATAAAGGCTATTGCCCTCTATGTTTCAATTTCTTTCCTCCGGTTTCCTGAGCCCACTTTCAACCATAGACTCTAACCGATACAGTTTGTCCAGCCTGTGCCTCTAATAACTGATACTTTGCAAATATTTAACCTTGCCCTCCATGACATTGCTATGGTGACATGCCAAACATTGCACACATAATCGGGCTCAGGTTTAGCAGTTACTAAGCAGCAGACATGGAGCAGATATTAAGAGCTAACATGGCTCTAACAGAAAGTGATGAGTCCTGGTGGCACACGCGTCTCTGAATTTGCCTTTCTGATTCATTAGGATAGACGGGAAAAGACAGGAGAGGGGGAGGAGGGGGAGGGAAGAGGAAAAGTGTATGAATGGTTTAATCCTCTTGAGGAGATTATAATCGGAGAAAGTACCTCAATCTACAAATACAGTATATGGAGAGGCAGGTTCAGCACGTCTCCATCTTTATCACGTGTATGTCAGGTAACAGATAAGGATGTTTCTGTGTCGGATTATGTGCTTTGGGTGTGAACTTTGGAAGCCATGAACGGAACCCACTGCACTGCAAGATAATATTAAAATGACTGATTATTTCCCCTGCATATGCTGTAGCAGTGTGGTGACATGTTTTGTGAAATCCTCACATGTTGTAACAGCTACATGTGTTTACATCAGTCCATACATTGAGTATAGTAGAGACGCCATTACCAATAATCTGGCAGGTCAAAGTGCAGTAGCTGATGACTGGTGTGAGTGTGTCAGTTCTGTTGAGTAACAGGGAAACCCACGACTGTCATCTGACAATGTGTTTTTTTCTAGACTGGGTCCTGTGTCCATAAAAAAAAAAAAAATTAACATAAAAGACAACATTAAAAACAGTGTTTCCTTTGTGTACATTTATCACAATTCTTTTCAGTTTGGCTCTTTTCTGATTTTGTTTTGTCATAGTGTTTGAAAATGATCACATATTTGTGGTATTAATGTATCGTGTTGTTATGAAGAGAATGTGGGTGTATGAAACCAGACATAATTAATTAAGTTGTTAAATTTAATTTACCTTGCCATGATCTTCGTGGAAAGCCAAGGTTGGTGGTGTGGGTATTTTTTAACTGTAAGCTTCACTTACAAACCGGAAGCATGTCCATTTTGTGTGTATTGTCTACAGTACGTTGTAAATGTGGAGGTGGGGTTCAAGATTTTGTGAGTATAACATTTTTTTTTTCCTGTATGACCAATTCTCTGACACGCTGGAGTTGAAGGGAATACTGGATGAATGTGTCAGTGTCTTTGAAGAAGATGAGCTGAGACAGTGGCAAGAGGAGTGGGATCTGAAACAGAAGGGTCAGCATGATCTCTCTCTACAGCCTTCTGTTAGAAATAAGTAGCTTTCAATGAAGATAAGGAAAAGGGATGATGCTGTTCTAACTAAATGGAAATTGGTTGCATTGTAAATTAGCCAGGTATGAAAATTATAGGAAAACACCCAAATTGCCTGCGCTGGTGTGGACATCTGGAAACACTTGAAAATGCTTTATTTTCATGTGTCAATTTAAAAGTGCACCAGTTGTTTTTTTTTCTTTGAACTGGCTGACCTTTCATGTTTTTCCTTGAAATCAGTTTCACCAATGAGAAGAATCATCACCTGCCTTTAATGTAAGGCATTTGGGCTGTGTTGAAGGACTGTTTTGAATAACTTGGACCCACATGAACTTCGAACTGCAGAGGGCAACATTATTTGTCATCAGACAATGACTGATGGACTCTCCAAATGAACCTCAGTCTAATAATATAATAGTGATAATGTAAAGAAAAATCCCTTAAATCTACTTATATAATCAGTTAAAAAGTTAAACATAATTACAACAAAGCAAAGCGGCACAGTGTGAATTCAAACCTAAAACATCACAAAATCATATCATCAAAGACATATGGACTTTAGATGACCAAAGGAAAGAAGGTCACCTTAAGTTTTAAGAGGATGTCTGATTATGAGAAGAGAGGATTAAAGATGTAGCCAGTACTGAGGTGTTGCCTCCAGCATGACGCTGGACTGGTTGGACTTGTTTGTGCTGGGTTTTTCCTTGCATCAGTTCTAATGCAGGCCTTAAATATGCGTAATTCACTCTCATTACCGTTTTTGTGAAAACCTTTAGTACTTGTTAACTGCTCTCATTCATTGTTTTTCATACAGAAAAGAGCCCAAATAGATATCATATTTTCCTTTTTTTTTCACCAGCAATAATTAACAATAAGATGATGAAATAATGGCCTGCTTCCTCTATAAATGTAGATATGTGGATTTGGAGCAATTTTAGTTGTGATGCTGTCAAAAGGCAGTTTAAAATGATTATGATTAGGCTTTTTACTGTGATATTAATGCTTCTTATTTGCAGCTGGGAACATTAAGGTTGCTTATCAGCCTCTTTACCTTTAAGGAAGTCAGAATAGGTGGTTTTCTATAACAGAGTGGAACCTGGAATCTGTGTGTGTGTGTGAACTTGAATTTGTTACCTCTTTCAAACCCTTTTAGACATAAACACTATCAGGAGCAATAGTTCTCATGGAGAGCAACCTCATTTTGAGAATCTGGTATATTTAAAGTATCTACTATCATTACACACACACACATATATATATGTGTGTGTGTGTGTGTAATGATAGTTACACAGTTATATATATATATATATATATATATTGCAAATATATATATTGCAATAAACTTCTTGAATCTTGAATCTTGTTATTGATAGGCATTAGCTGTTATGGTCTCTCTCTCTCTCTCTCTCTCTGTGTGTGTGTGTGTTTGTGTTTCTGTCCTAAAATGGGTTTTCTCAGGAGCGTTATAATGATAGTTACACAGTTATATATATATATATATATTGCAAATATATATATATTGCAATAAACTTCTTGAATCTTGAATCTTGTTATTGATAGGCATTAGCTGTTATGGTCTCTCTCTCTCTCTCTCTCTCTGTGTGTGTGTGTGTTTGTGTTTCTGTCCTAAAATGGGTTTTCTCAGGAGCGTTATACATTTCTCATCCACATCCCAAACAAAGATTCTCCCTGAGGAACAAAGATCTTAACAGTTTCAGGTGAAAGAAAAATTCCATCATCTCTCTGCCTCAGCCTTTCACACTGACCAGGACGGCTGTTTGGCTTCAACTATGCTTCAGCTAATGTTTTTGGGAGTGAGAAGACGAGTAAGTACATGCACACCAACCTGTTTATAGATTTTAAGATTTCAGCTCATTAAATCGTCATTTTGATGCTTGAACTGATTGCATAGTGTAATGGTGATAGAAATATGACACCTTCCACATTTAAATTGGTCCAGGCCATGCTAAGGCATGCCAAGCTTTAATCAAGCTGTGATTGTACTACGTATGCAATGCGTAACCATTACAAAGTAGTGTTGATAGTTCCCTCAGGTGCTGGTGTTTTGTCATAATAATTACCACAGCAGTGTGAAAGTGTGTAAGTGACGTCTAATGATGGGAATACACATTGTTAAAAATGGAGGACTCCTCAACTCAGCCCCTCCCTAAGCATGTCAGGGAAGTAAGCTTTGCATACCAAAAATGTGGTTCCTCTGCATCTACATAGTAAGGATGATGACATATGATGGCTCCTTCCATAAAACAAGGCAACTTATGGGTGGTTTAATCAGTCAATTTGTGCCAATAAACCGTCTTTAATCTTACGCACTGTATCTTGAATACTGACATACATACAGTACATATTCCTGATACACATATTTTATAGTTATTATGCTCCAATTAATGCAGACTAATGCTAAGATACTTGGTTCAAAGTAATTCTTTGGGGCTTTTAAAATGAGCTAATTCTCTATTGCTTACACATAAAAAGGAAGAATCTGGCTTTTTCCTTTCATCTCATTAACTGTGCTTTTTTTCAGTCTTTCTCTTGGTAATTATGTTTAAACACTAACCAGTACTTTAAAAATATCCGCACATTGGCACAGTAAATGTTTTATCAGCACCTAACCCACCCTTGTGTTTGTCCTGCTGGTTCTGTTGCAGTTCATAGTCAACGCACTGTTGTCAGGAGATTTGTGTCCATCCCTGCATTATAACTCAGCATAGGGGTGTTTTCTTTTTGTGTTGGTGCTGTGGCTCATCTACTGTGACTGTACCACGAATAAAACTGGCCTTGCCTCTGTGGCTACTGTTCAGGTTTTATCCTGTGTTCATGGAACACCACATTCAGCTGCAGGAACTCTGCAGATGTTTGGCCATGATGTTCTCTTGTCTGCTGCTTCATCCTCCACATGAGGGTCACGTGGCCTTTGGAGCCTGCTGGGATTGGCCATGGAAACCAGAGAACCTAGAGAAAAGCCACATGCAAACTCTCCGGGTCACGGACACAGTTCTTTTTGCTGCAAGGCAGCAGTGCTAGCCACTGCTCTGCCATGTGGCTCCACTTCTAACAGCAAAAGAAAGAATCCTTCAGTATAAGGAGAGAACAACCCAAATGAAAATACAGAAAGTGAGAATACTCTGTGATGTTAACCAAGAATTTCCATTTCTTCCAACTGCATTTCCTCTAACAGAGAGGAAATCACAAGTGGTGTAACACTGGAGTGAGTATTGACTATGATTGAACAGGATACTGACGGCTCTGGCATGCTGTCTACATTATTGAGTTCAGGTTTTACAGAGAACAGTGGATCCCAGTAGTTGTGTATCTGTGTCTTCCCAGGACAGACTTTAGACCAATCCAAGTTACAGGAAATCATTGAGCTGCAGTTTATTTAACGGGACAGTTTTAAAGCCCCAACCTTTAAGCTTTCTTATCTCAGCCTCTTCAGAATTGGGCAATACTGTTGTTGCAGATTAGAGATGAACCGAATGAGCAAACACAGCTAACTACACCACCCATCCATTTCCTTTCCCATTTTTCCAGAACACCAGTGCTCTTCCTTCTCACACGGAAACGGGGCCAGAGGGAAGAGAGGCAGAAGAATGAGCGGGGAGGGACAGACGAGAAGCCACAGTTGGGGAAAAAAAAGAAAAAAAAGACACAGAAAAAAAGAAACAAAATGTTCTGAAGTGCAGGCTGCACTCCAGACTGCCAGGAAATGAGCTCAGGCTCAGGAGTATATGCAGTAAAGTTTACTTAAACTGCTCTTAAGTTAGATGATTACTGAACTACATCCCTGAAAACCAATAGCACACTGAGTTTGTAGATCACTAGAGTCATACGTATAGAAACAAATTTTTATGACATTCATTGCCACATGAATGCTTGTGAGTAAGATTTAAGGTGTAGCCTGTGAAAAGGAAAAGTGAGCATAACTCTCACTTATTTTCAACCACTTTATCCTCCTCTGAGGGTTGCGGGGGTCACTGTTGCCTAATCCCAGTTGACATAGGGTGAGAGGTGGGCTACACCCTGGACAGGTTGCCAGTCCATCACAGGGCCACACAAAGACAAACAACCATCCACTCTCACATTCACACCTTTGAAAGTGTCAAACTGGCCTAATCCCCAAATCTGCATGTTTTTGGACTGTTGGGGGAAGCTGGAGAACCCAGAGAAAACCCACATACACACGGGGAGAACATGCAAACTCCATGCAGAAAGGCCCTTGTTCTGACCAGGTCATGAACCCGGGCCTTCTTGAAAAGGCAAGAGGGCTAACCACTACACCAGTTATAAGTATTATTTACTTACATATTTTTAACGCGAGTGTTTTGGCATGTCTTTTTTCATCAAAATGTTATAACGCTACTAAAACTTTGGTAAACAAAATTTAAATGACAACCAGTAATAAGAAGGGTTACCTGCCACTACACTGAAGAAACATATGGCCTTCATTTTAGGTTTTCCCCCTCTCGTTTGGCTTTAATCAGTTAGAAAATGTATAGATAAGAAAGAAAAGAGATGGCAGGAAAAGATTCTGGGCAACTTAAGAGCTTAATTTAAATCAACAGGTAGCGCACAAAGTAGACCCGCCTAAAAGTGGAGGTCATTTTTTGTTGTGGTACTGGGAATATTTGCTCCACTGTCACCGACAATTTTTGGCAGAAAAAGTGCTAACACTGCTACAGTGGTGCAAACCTCTCTGTTTCGCCGTGAAGACACAGCATTCATAATTCAAGATCATGGTCCTGTCTGTGAGGCAGGCAGTTTGTGGGGGCAGACTAATACACCAGCACATTTTTCTGTGGTCCAACTAAAATGAATGTTTATTACAGTGTTGTCAGACTTGCAGACAGGGCCTCTCTCTTTGCCTGTTCTGCCCCCATGTTCAGTTTTCAATTTCTGTTTCAAAGTCTTAAACACATAATTGTCGTGTGATAGTTCAACAACTATCGTGATTATGAGGCTCATTTACTTTTACACTTGTACTTGGACTATTTAATTAACCACTGTTCTTCCTGTGTGCCTGTGCATTCTTTGCGGTTACTCCTGTTTTCTCCAACAGGCCAAAAACATGCAGATGGGGCTTAGGTTAAATGGAGACAGGTTTGAACACGCAACCTCAGTTTAAGCCTCTTCACACTGACTTCAGTTCAAAGTAGAATTGATTTTGATTGTTTATAGATGACTTGCACACCGCTTAAATCTGTAGTGCATAACCCTACAACTATAAACAAATGTCTGTTACAATCCAATGAGTTCAAACAGTGCTGATTAAGCTGCTCTGCTCTACACAACTCTATCTGTGTGATTGTCTCTCTGTGTGTTTGTGTCTGTGGAGATATTCCTGTACTGCACACAAAGAGATGCATTTTACATCACAAACAGCTGTATACTAAAGCAAGGTGATAAGAAGCTTCACACTGGAGCTTTAACGATCTGGTTCATCACAATCTCAGGCATCTTTAATCCACATACACTCCCACTCATACCTTTAGATTGTCGGACTTAACTCTTCCTGATTGTAGGCTGTATTTTAGTTAAATTAAATTATTTAAAGTTTTTAACCTTGTATTATTATTTATGTTATAGCATGTGTCAAAATGAGTTGGCTGACTGACAAACTGTCCAGTGTCTAACACAACAGGATAAGCAGGCACACTTTAAAAGCCATTTGACCTCAGTGACAACTTAATATGTAAGTATGTACGAATATTTATTGCACTCTGATAAACAAATGTCCTTTATTGCGGAACTAATGAAAGACTGACTTATCTTATAATCATCATCTTCTACATCACTGTCTGAGTCTTTTATGCTGCCCCACTATCTTCTCTTATTATTCATTAATCTTGCTGGACAGCATGCCACTCTTAGCTCATTGCCTCCGGGTCTAGTCCCACCCTTCTATCTCTTTGCCATGGATATGCTCTATGCCTTCTTTTACAGTGTTTCTCTCTCAGCGTTTTCTTTAAAAGGAAAAGTATGTTCTTGGCTGCAAAGCTGGAACAACACTCACACGCAAACACACACACACACAGTGAGAAAGCAAGAGAGCGAGAGAGACAGAGTTTCACTGATGTGTCCCGGTTGGAATAATAATACTACATGAGTATTTAATCATTGTTAATAATAAAGGATCATTTCAATGTATTTAATTAATTCATTTTCTTTTCCAACATATTTAGCCCAACAGAATGGAATTCCTTGTCCAAAGATGATCCACTGTAAGTCTGAAACTTCAAATCCCTCACTGTAAACCTTTTTTTTTGAGAAAGCTTTTGCAAATGGTTGAAACATTGTTATATTCACACGGACCAATACTATATACAGTACTCACTGTATAGTTTTCATCTACCTATCTGCTGTTATCTGTTAACATTATCATAACAAAAGTGATACAAAAATGAAGTGTATTTAGTATTATTATTCGGTATAAGGTTTGAGGTCGTCCTAATAATCTGTGTTGGAAGGATGTGCTGAGTTCATGGACATATGACTGTCTGATATGGTTGGATTTTTGTTTTTGTTTTTTTTTGCCAACATTTTTACAGTGTGTAATAATTTGTCAATCTTACAGTAAAAACAATGCAAGATCAAGAAGATATACATTCACTTTTTTTTTTTTTTTTTACATTTTAGGAACAAGGGCCTTTCTGTGAGAGTGGATGGCTGTTTCTATGTGGCTGTGATGGACTGGTGACCTGTCCAAGAGTGTAACCTGCCTCTCATCCTATGTCAGCTGGGATTATGAGTGAGTGAGTGAGTAAGTGCGTGAGTGAGTGAGTGTGTGAGTGAGTATTACAACAGAATGGTCTGATTGATAGTCTCACACACTCCCTCTCTCACATACACTTTGTATTTCCCACTACACCACTACTGATACACGCACACACACACACACACAGGTTTCCATGACTTAAGAGGACATTGCATTGACCTATATTCATGTCCTGTAGACTTACTCTTAGCCTTAAACATAATTACTAGTGCCCTAAACCTAACCCTGAACCTAACCTTAACCTAAGCCAAAACCTCAGCCTAACTATAAAATGTCTTTACCTTAAAATGTAGTTATTTACATTACAGGGACTTGACTTTTGTCCCATAAGGAAGACAAGTCCCCATAATCTGATTGTGTGAATAGATTCATGTAGGTGCCCACAACATAAGAAATACCAGGCACACACGGACATCCTGTTTCAGCTTTACACCTCCATACCACGCATTTTGCACATTTGAGAGTTTTTTTTTTTAAAAGGAGTCATTAGAAGCTCGTACAGACATAAGATGTACTGTACGACTATTAGATGTGGGCCTCTGTGTGTTTGTTATTGTGGCTTTATTTAAAAAACATATAAACAATATAGAGTGAGGACATTTTGGAAAAATAAGGACATTTTGGCTGGTCCTCACCTCTTTAAAGGGCTTTTTGGGGGCTGTGACGGGGCTAGGATTAGAATTATGTTTAGGGTAAAGTGTTAGGGTTAGGCACCTAGTTGTGATAAGGTTAGGATAAGGGGCTAAGGAATGCATTCTAACCCCAGCCCTAAAACCACGTCCAAAAAGGGTCCTAACTATGAAAGAAGAGCAAACGTGTGTGTTTGTGTTGATCATTCAGGGATGTTATTATTCACTGTTCTAAATGGTGGTGCACATGGCACTGACAGCGCTGATATTTACAGTAAATACTCTTATTTTGATTACATAAAAATCTACTGAAAATCTTTTGCATATAGGTTTGATCAGCAGCGGTTACTTTAATACATGCAAAAGCCTCAATGGTACTGTAATCATACTTTGAATTATCCCACAAATATGGAATGAGTGGTTGTTTTTATTCCAGCAAGACAAGTATTTTCTTGTTTGGCTTTCCCAAATAAATATGGGAAGCTAATACTAGCAACTGTGTGGTTGTGGCAGAGCAGGTTGACAATATAATAACAACCAATGTCATTATGTTTTAAATACATATATATACAGCCACAGCAATGAAGCAGGTGGCTTCAACAGGTATTACATGTCAAATTCAAATTCTATTTTCTGACATTATCATGAAGCTGTGAAGCCATATAAAAAAAAAATAAATGTACTTCCATTACTGATTCAGCTAATGATGCCGTGAATATAAATGTCTTATAACTCAACAGCAAAAAGGCTGTCACTCCAATTTGATTCAGTAACTATTTTAAAGATGAGGCAACATGTGTGTGGCCCACATTGTTGATCGGGTTTGTCGAGTCACACCTGTCAGGGGATAGTAACATTGCACATCAACTCACAAGTGGTCTGTCATCTGAGCTGTTGCTTCACTTTATGGAAGGTTTGAATCTGTTCCACATCTGTGTACAGTACAGTATGTACAGCCAGTAGGCCAAACTTCAGATTATTCTTAATGAGAGGCAGCTTTGTTTTTTAATAACAGGTTGTCATCTTGATGTGATCCTTTGACATTGTTGAGTTGTAATAACTGTGGATGTCAGATATGACATACTGTACATACTAACGTACCTATAGGTCTCTGCTCCTCACCCTTGCGCAGTCTTCAATCAATCATCACAAAAGTACCACCATGTTCTTTGTGCTGCTAAACAGGTCAAATAGTCTTCACTTCATATATGCTGTCTTTTACTCAGCAGCAACTATTCATGTATGCACACATACACAGTCTTCAAAACATAATTTAGATACATAAAGGGAAACCACTGACAGGAAAGTAGCTGCAGTCACAGCAGTGACTGGTGTGTAAAAAGATGAGATGGGAACCCGGGAAAGTTGAGGAGAGGCAGAGAATATGAACACACACAGCAAACAAAAGGACCGAAATTATATGGGTGGTAAACAGATAAACAAACAAAAAACATGCTTCAATACAATGATGCCACAGATGTGTGGGTGTGTGAGAATCCTAGAAACAAGTTTTAGGGTGTGGCCTGACATTGCTACAGTTTGAAAAAGGCGAGGTCTTGTGACATCAGCAGGTGAAACCTGTTTTCAGTTTGTGGCAGGAAATGATGCAGGCACAAGTGTGTGTGTCTGTCATGCTGTGAGAGAACAATCTTCTTTATCTCTCCAGTGGTTTTGAGTGAAAACCATGAAGAAAACGGTTGTGTGTAGAGGTATACAGTACAAGACAATGAAATGTAAAATTCTTGATTTGGTTTGTGAAGTTTGGCTGATGATGGCATAGACTGCCACGAGGAGGGATGAAGTGTTTTGACTGGCAGTTAAAGTAGTGGTTGGTCAGCGCTTATTATATAATGGACTGAGTCACTGACTTGTTTATATGACAGACAGCACACACACGCGCACACACACACACACACATACACTGGCCTAAACTGTGCGAGAGAAAAGAACTTGGCTTAAAGAAACATAGAGATGAACACACATACACACAAATACATGATTGGTGAGTCAGTGAGGAATGTGTACTGTGGGTTTGAGTAGGGCCAAGTGCACAGCATGAGGACAGCAGCTGGAACCCTTCATGCTGGTGCTTGACACGCTTAGAGTAATGACAGGCATTTCTCAGAACTGTCAATGTGAGGTCAAACTTAAGTTATGTTTTTTTCCTCTGTTTTTTTTTTTTTTTTTTTTTTGCAGAGCCCTAAGAACATTCAGATGAATCATTATTTACCATTCCCACAAACTGCACTGATTCAGCAGCCTGTCTGTCAAAGCCTGCTTTTAGACATGCAAGCCTTGATATTTTTATGGAATCGTCTGGAGGGGCTTTTTGTGAAAATCCAAATGTCCACAAAAGTTGCTCCAGTCACTGCTAATCAATTTTTCGAATAATGTTCAAGTTAGCCGTGTGAACACAGCGGGAGAAGCTCTGCACAATTCCCAGCGAGCAAGTGTCCTTCCGTCTGCATTCCTGACCCAGGTGCCTGCCCTAGCTGGGTGTTCTGGACATTTCCGTCTGTAGCAAATACATTTGACAGTTTCCAGCTGAGTTTATCAAACGTCATTGTCAAACTAAGGGAAAGGTCTGTACTAAATTTTCCAGATTTCGTGCTTAAAAAGGCCAAAGTGCCCATGAGTCAGTTACTGCAGTTCCTTTTTAGTTCCTCTCCCACAGTTACTTCACATTAGCACTTCTTGTCCTTGAGAGTATGCTGGATCACTTCAGTGTTTCCACTCTGTTTACCTTACTCAGCACGGTCCAGCTCCCATAGAGCGGTGTTTCCTAAACTTTTCATATGGGGGTTTTTGAAAGGTGACAGGAACCTTTACATAACAATATAACTCATTTTAAAAGGGAAACCATTCATTTCTAACATCTCCATTGTATATTGGGTAGAAAAAGCAACTCTTCAACTTTTATGCATTGTTT